>VNJQ01002972.1:0-194675 GCA_008042515.1 Drosophila truncata | reverse complement strand
CCCCCCCCCCCCCCCCCCCGCTGACGGCTTTGCGGTGAGCGCTCAGCTCAAATATTCATGCATAGAAGGGGGTCGGGATGGACACATGTCAATCAATTTCATGCAAAACCAATATGAATTCAAAATGCTGATGCAGCGATTGGTGTGCTGTGCTGTGCTGTGCTGTGCGTGTTTCACCTCATCAATATCGTGCAGCATTCGGAATTGGATACCGATTCGCAATCGCTATCGAAATCATCGGCATACAAACAAATGCCCACATTGATTTGTTTGTATTTTATTTAATTTCCGTAATTTCCGTTTCATTATTACCAAACCAAAACCGAAACCAAAAACCAAATGCAATTCCCCAACGTCGCCATCACCATCGCCATCGTATCAATACACCAACCCCCGAATATGAAATACGGATATGTCTACAAAGGTGTGCCATCACAACCGAGCAATTTCCGGGCCACCGATATCGGCGAGACCGCAGTCACACTGCAATGGACGAAGCCGACTCATTCCAGTGAGAATATCGTACACTACGAGCTCTACTGGAATGACACATACGCCAATCTGCCCCATCACAAGTGAGTAGAAATCCAAAACTACACAAGAGCAAATCCTGATTAGCCATCTGTTTAGACGCATTTCCAACTCGGAGGCATATACGCTGGATGGCCTGTATCCCGACTCGCTTTACTATATCTGGCTGGCAGCTCGGTCTCAGCGGGGCGAGGGGGCGACCACACCGCCCATACCCGTTCGCACCAAGCAATATGGTAAGTTAGCTAAGCAGCAACCGATTTCACTAACTCTCTAAGTTAAGTCAAACCGCCGTAGTCGTACGAGTTTCCATAGACCTAAGAACAATGTGCAATTTATATTTGGTTTCGAAACATCCACATATATATATATATATATTTGATATATTATATTAACAACTATACATAAACATGGTACCTAAACATGTAGTTGATTATTCAGATTTAATTCTGTTACCAAAAACCAAACCAAACCAAAATGTCTGAGTGTGAAATTGAGCTCTACTGAGTTATGCTTTCGTGGAAAAAGGTAAAGAGTGTGTCGAATGTAGTGAATAAATGATATCGAATGAGTGATTCGAGTGAGCGATGAGTTATATGCACCTACTACACCATTAATATTTATATATATAAGTCGATCTATACATAAATATATATATATATTGTTTGATATGTAATTGTTCTGGTTCCTTGCAAGTTATCCATAAGTTTTAGTAGTTGGCAATTACACTAAATACACTATATACCATATATACTCTCATAGTTAGTTTTTACAAACCAAGACTTTTACATAGATTACACCTAAACATATCCCTAGACAAAAATATACATAGAAAATAAGACATTTAGCATTACACGAGCATAGTTTTCAAAGGATTTTAGACTTTAGAGGTCAACAGATTGCAAAATATATGTAATTAAAAGCTGCTAAAATGTTCCTGTTTTAATTTAAAATTAAATGACAAATTTAATTTGTAGATTCTTTTTTCCTCTTTTTGGATCTCTCTGCCTTATTAACATAAAACCCCTTTTGTTAGCCATTTTGCGATCTGTTGAACCAATCCAATTACAGACCAAAATTCATTGAACATTAACTAGCAAACAGTCCACCAGCCTCACCACACCACAGGACAGGAACCCAAACAACCCATAAACAATGACCACCAACAATTTACCAAATATGTATGCCTTTTTCAGTTGAAAGCTAAATTTTATAATGCAATGCAAAACAGAAGAGAAAAAAAAAACGAAGCTATTGCCCTTTTCAGTTTGCGTGTGTGTTTTGCAATGCTCGATTATGTTCCATTTATCATTTGTGGCTCTGCGAGTGTTAAACCATGTAAATTATGCGAAAACTATTTCCGAGCTAAGACCTCAATTTAATTTAAATTTATTTAGCAATATTTAGCAACTTTGCACACTGCACTTTGCACCATAAGCACTTTGACCACATAACCAAAACCAAATATCACTTATGTAAATTCTCTCTGTCATCCAAAGTGTCTTACAAATGGATTTTGAATGATATTTTAATATACGGACGCGAAGACAATTTCCGAAAGTGCAAAGTTCTTGTCTGTGCAAGAAATATATATAACTTTTAGTTACTCCTTTTGCACGATTGTTTATTCGCATAGTTACGAAGCAAATGGCAAGGACGACAAGCCAGCATGTTATTTTGGAAATGCTTTAATCCTAGAGGTTCAGTTTGAGTTTCTTGCCTGCTGAGAGGTGTAAATATGCCTTTCTTTTTTTAATTACTTTCGATGTTATTTCCACTTTGGGTTGCTGACATTTAAATTAGAAAATTATTTATTATTTTTAAATACATTCTTTTAAATTTTGCAGTTTATTAATATATGTTAATATGTGTTTAAGAAAAATTCCTATGGTTTATGCAAATTAATGTATTTATTTATTTTTGAATGTACATGTTGTATGAATGTATGTCTAGTTGAAAAATCAACTTTCTATGCTAAGCTTGACTTGGATTTTATTTATTTTGTAGATATGTATTTGAATTTGGATATTTCAGTCCAAAAAGTCAAAAAATATGCACAAATTATTGACAAGTGAAAAAAAGGAGTCAACCTTATTTGCATAAACCATTGGATCTGTGTCTTGACATTTGATTTATTTTGATATTTACATACCTATATGCCTTTATAAACCATATTGTTCTGTTTGATTTTAATATTATTTTGCTTTCCGGACTTTTCGTTTCATGTTACCAATTATTTCGGTTTGAAATTTATTTTGTAATCTGGCTAATTGCTGAACGCTATGAAAAACCAACTCATGCCACCAAACCTTGGCTATGCATCAACAACAATAAACATCAATGAACACCTAATAAAACCAACAAAACAAAAAATCAAAATGCACACACAAATACGTTCCGTTCCCATCTATGTAATTAGTACCAGGTGCACCGCCCCGAAATATCACTGCCGTAGCCACCAGCTCCACAACTATATCGCTAAACTGGCTGCCTCCTCCTGTGGAGCGTTCCAACGGTCGCATCATTTATTATAAGGTCTTCTTCGTGGAGGTGGGCCGCGAAGATGACGAGGCCACCACGATGACCCTCAATATGACCAGCATTGTGCTGGATGAACTGAAGCGCTGGACGGAGTACAAGATCTGGGTGCTAGCCGGCACCTCCGTTGGCGATGGGCCGCGCTCCCATCCCATTATTTTGCGCACCCAAGAGGATGGTATGTATGCCAATGACCTTCTTACCTAAGCGTAAGTCCTATCAAAATCTTTGGTCTTCGTTTTCATTTACAGTTGGTTAAAGTTATAGTTTTATTTACTATTTATTTGGATTTTTTTGAAGCCCTCTTTTTAAGTTATGTCTTAGCCCCTATTTCTTTTTTGGTCCATTATCATGCCATCATCCCTCTAAAAAAGATATCATCCTGAAACTAATCGAAAGTATTCTGTACTATTTTTGAATTTTGATATCAAGAGCAGTCACCGCAGGATCGACTACCACAAAGGAGCAATATCTAATATCTAACGATATATCTATATATGTATAATTTGTCAACCAAATTTTAGTTAGCTGTTAACCATATTTTGAAAACAGCAATATTTTCAATTGTAGTTTAGTTACAAATTATTTATATTTAATTTTATAAAAAGTATTAACGGCGTGTCGTCTCCGATAAGCAGACCCATTAAGTATTTTAATTTCAATTCTTATCCTAAACAATTTAAATTTGTCCATCCGGACTCATTTCAAATTTTAGCTACCACCGTCAAAGGATCGCTAAATATCCATCAATATTTTTAAATTAAAGAAAACAAAGTCAGTTTTCTTCACATCCTCAATTTTTAGTTCAAATGTTTTTTTTTTGTGTTTATATTTCACTTTCTTTCCTGCAATAACTTTTTAATTATGTAAATTTTATCTGTACGTTGGAAAAGAAGAGTACGAAAAACATAAATGAAAATTTATAATTGGCACTATAAAATTGCATATTTTTTGGCGCAATTTTTGACTACTTTTTGCACATAATCCTGTTTCTATAAAAAAGAACACAAAGTCTTTATAGAAGATCTCCTATGTATTGTGCACTAAATGCAAGCAAGAATATTTTTGTTATTTTCTTCACGGCCGTACACGGGCCACTTCAAATGCACAATCAAGATGTATGTATCTTTGATTATAAACAAAAACAACCTCTTTCATAACAAATATTTTTGAATAATGCATCAACTGTTTGTGGTAATTTGTATAGCACCTAAATAAGCCATGAACTCTATGTAATCTTTTTGTATTTTTGGAATTTGTATATAGTTTTTGTAAGCACAAGCAATACATTCTGCACCATAACCTAATTATCTAAACCAATACACGAATTTGATTTTAGATTGTTTGCATTAAATATTTTATTTAATTATTTGCATAAGTAAATTTATGCAATTATAAATGTAAAAACAAACCCAGGCCACGGCTATTACCATAATAACCCCGCTCCTGACCCCTAACATTTTCCCGTAAAATTTTTTGTTTTCATTTTATGTGTTTACCCAACGCAAATAGCGCAAAATATTTCGCTCTATTTATTGTTTATTTTTTATGAGTTCCACTTACCTGTAAACGCACTCCACCCCCCTCCAACAATACACCTACTTTTGTGTGATATTTACTTAAGCGCGTACATATTTTATAAAGTTTACAAAAGCTCGGTGTAGTGTAATTTTTGAGCCCTTTCAACTATACAACTTTTGCCCCATCTGTTTGCTTTTTGGCACACGATTTCTGCACTTTTTACCATAAGTGAAGCTCCACTCATTCCCCCCACGAATGCCTGATAATCCCCACAGTGTCGCACGTATTTTAATGAATTTTGTTTTTTGTTTATTGCTATGCAAATAGCGGACACATCACAGCACAGCAAATCCTTAAATTGATTTCTGCACAAAATTAACCGATTTTTATTTGCCAACATAATTTTACATATATATTTTATGTTGTTGACCCATTTTATTAAGTTTTATTTGCAATCACCTGCATGTTTGCACACTTAACACATTTGTGAATGCGTGTCTGCATTCTATATTATTTGTCCTCCCAGTTTCACATGTTTCCCTTCGGGTTTTTGTCCGGCTTTAAGTCCTTCCTGTCCGAGCAGCATTCCTACTGCGAGTTTTTAAAGTTCCAGCAGTTGACAACAGTTAAACTTGATTAGTTATTTTATCATAAAATATTATGCAGAATTGCATAGATATTGATATCATTTTTAAGACCATAATCTTGTCAAAAATATTAAGTATCAATCAATTCTGTATATGAAATATACATATGCTTTCTAACTCGAGCTCGTATTTCTGCAAGATTAAAATCTTATAATTTGTGAATGAGAAAGCCAGGTTAAGGCTTCACTCACTTCCCACAAATAAGCTTAAATGCTTTAATATTTTAGTTTCCTACATTTATAGTTTTTAAACACAACAAATATACTCACACAAAGTTTTTCCTTCGTTTTCCCTTGCTTGTTACCTGTTAGCTAGCTTGCTTTCCAAAAAGCGTTTTCTTTACAAAGTACCTACTCAATTTGTGTGTGTTTTTTGGAGGCACAAACAACATTTGAGTGGGGTGACCCATTGTTTCTTTCGTTTTATTTTGTTTAAGCACCGAATTTTGAAATGTATCTATCGTTAAGCACATTAGTGTACGTATCACTTGCTCTACCTCTACCTCTGTCATCTCCTTAGCTCACTCTCTATGTTAAAATAAGCCTAGAATTAAGATCACATTGCAGCACTGATAGCACTGAATGCTTAGCACTTAATTAATACCTGCAAATGCAATAAAAAAGAATAGAAAGGGAATATGTTTTCTGGAGTAAAATTAACAAACTCAGCGAAATTTTAAATATTTTAATAATTTAGTAACTTTCAGGGCAAATTATCGTTATTGCATATATTAGATTAATATAATTTTAGGTGAAGGATATCAGGATATGAGTCTTTAAAAAGCTTTTAAATGTACTGATGATAAGCTTCACCAGATGAGGTTTCTAACCATGTTAGTCTTGTTTTCCCCATCGAAATAAATGCAGTTTTGCCTAAGTTATGATCGATACCTTCCTTACTTGTTTGAGGATATTTTTAATAAACATAAACAGCTTTAAAAATATTCCATTCGAATTTAAATAAATAAAAGAGAAATTACCTATACTAATTACATTTTATATTTCCTGTAAAATACAAGTTAACAACTCTGGATCATATTTAAACCAAAATCCAGGGAGTTGTAATGATATATTTATTCTAAGTAGAACCAAGCACCAGACACAAGAAAAGCACCGCACCAGAGCACCGCATTTCAATTGAGATTTATACCTGCGGCTGACTTTAATTTTATTTTAATTGTACTTTATTCGACGTAGAGGCTGGCAGCCTTATAAGTACATAAAGACTGCATGCACATCCGTCGCTTTTAGCCGGGAGCCCACAAGATTCAGTGGCAGCAGCACCTAAGCCAGCATTAGAGGGTCAGCTCCTATGAACCTGCCACAGTATTTGCCTTTTTCTTTTCTACTAATTTTTGCGTTCCGTTCCGTACGTCGGGAGTGTATGTATTTCTTTATGATGTGATGTGCTTGTTAGCTGCCACAGCCAGATGCAAATGCAAATGCATTCCACCTGTCTAGAGCTGGGCACTTGCTTTTTATTCGTCGCCCCACCCCTTCAGGATCCCGATCCCGATCCCGCCCTTCTGACAAATTCGTAGACCATGCAGGTTCCCTTTTGTGCACATAGACAGGTCGCACTCTTGCACATGAAAACTAAAAAATAAAAAAAAAAATAAAATATAAAAAATGAGCACCTCGAGCATTGGAAGCTTAGCACGCGCTCATTGCTTCGTTTGTTCCATTCAACGGAGAAAGCACTGCACTGCACGAGAAAAAAAAAGACTCACAAAATAGAGAACACTTCTCTAACGGCAACATTTTAATTATTTTATATTTTAAGTGTGCGAGAGAGAGAGAGTGTGTGTGTGTGTGAGGTGAATACATGCGAAATGACAAAAAATAAAGACAAAATTACAGCAGAGTGCCGTGTAGTTGACCCACTCCATTTGGTCTCACCTGCGACACCTGGAAGTGCAGGTGCAGGAGCAAGAACACTAATGAAGCATAATTTAACATTTTTGTGCCGTCAGTCGCATTTGAATAATTTATATTATGCATTAATTTAACATTTTTAATGAACCCCAAATGCAGTGATTGAGGGCATGACACCGACTGGCAGCAACGAGTCGAGTAAAAATATTGAAAAACTGCTGCAGAAGTAATAAAAAAAAATACAAAACAGTTTATCAATAAAAGTATAAAAATATAAGGTATAAATAATTAAACTATAGCTAAGTTTTAACATATTTCAAGGTATTTTTAAGAAAAATATTCAAAATTAAATTAAGGTAAGTTGTATTAATATAGACTTACTTATAGTCTCTGTGCTAAAAATTCCAAATCCAATCTCTAATAGACGATTAAGACAAAACAGTATCAAAGTGTGCCAACAAATATGTAGATTTTGTATCATGTGTTCTCCTTCTTTATGTTTTCTCCTAACCTTTTGTGAATTTCCCTAATTTTTGCACCAGTAAACCTTTTTGAAACTGTATACCGTAAACTAAAATCCTATATTTTATATCTTTTCATATACTTACTATAAACAAAAAAAAAAACAAAATAACTTTGCTTGGCCACTCGCACCTTGCACTACTTGCTCTGTTTCGTGCACCTTTTTTGAATGCAAATCAAAATGGAAAATAAATAAAACCCAAATCTTTTTGAAACTTTTTTGATGTGAATACCAAAATTATTGCGAAATTTGATTTTTGAACGCAACCTTTAATGGATGGTGATTTACATATACATATATAATGAAAATAAAACATTTTAAAAAATATTTAGAGAAAAAGAGTGAGTATATTCAATGGTTGACTATGTATTATGTTTAAGAATGCCCTATAGCCACATACTATCTAAACTATACTATACTTTACTACGAATCTCTATTTCTATACATATACTTTTTATCCCGAAACTGATTTTTGAATTGGTCCAGAACCTGTTGACCAACATACATAATTATATAATTCATATTTCTTTTATTTTCCTACGATTCTCTATTTCGACATTTTTTGAAAATCTTACCAAACCGTTTTTAAGGTCGGCAAGGATTTTACATGCTCTCGAAAGGGCAGCATAAGTGTATAGCATATACATATATATATATAAAAAGTATTTTTTGGGTTCACCAATGTATATGTTTTTGTTTTTTGCACACAAAAAAAATAATTATCCATTTTTGAATGCTTACATGTTTGTTTTTGCAAAGCGAATCGAGGTGAATATCGAAGGCGAAAGAGTCTCGATCTCGAGCAAATGTTTTTGTGTAATTTTTGGCATACTCTCTAAGAAATGGTTTTTAGTACTCAATCTCGATACTATAGCAAGGTATTAAGTGCACTTCCAATAGAATTTTGAGCACCAATTAAGCACCCCGTCCGTATATGGTACTACTACAACTATCTAGCACTTAAGCACCTTGGTTCCAGTTCCAATTCCCATTTATATTTACCCTTTCAATTTCATTTGTTTTTGTCTGTGATGTGGTGATGACTTTGTCTTTGAGCTAAGCTCGTTCTGGTTCTGTAAACCAATATAAATATATTCTTGTAAATGTATTTCTCTTAAAGTCTAAGCATTAGAATTAGTAACTAGTTATTTACAGTTCAACACACATTTATTACAGAGTTAAGTAAGTTAGTGTTAAGTAAGTTATTGTTAGCCAATACTGTTGGCTTAAGTGAGGCTTTTTTAACCCATAATATTCTCCAGTTGATTTCGCCATTATGAGTTCCTCGATCTAATCGCCCTTCTCTTCGTCGTCGTCTATAGTGCCCGGCGATCCTCAAGACGTTAAGGCGTCGCCCCTAAACTCGACTTCAATCCACGTCAGCTGGAAGCCGCCACTTGAAAAGGATCGCAATGGCATTATTCGAGGATACCATATACATGCCCAGGAGCTACGCGATGAGGTAAGACAAAGCCTACATTCCACCGATTTTTAATAAATATTAACTTCTATTGTCTTTTTTATTCAAGGGCAAGGGCTTTTTGAACGAACCATTCAAGTTTGATGTAGTGGACACGCTGGAGTTTAATGTGACTGGACTGCAGCCGGACACCAAGTATTCCATTCAGGTGGCCGCCTTGACGCGGAAAGGCGATGGCGACCGTAGTGCAGCAATTGTTGTCAAAACTCCCGGCGGAGTTCCCGTGCGTCCCACGGTGAGTCTGAAGATCATGGAGCGAGAGCCTGTAGTGTCGATCGAGCTGGAATGGGAGCGCCCGGCACAGACTTATGGCGAGCTGCGCGGCTACCGGCTTCGATGGGGCGTCAAGGATCAAGCGCTAAAGGAGGATATGCTGTCAGGACCCCAAATGACAAAGAAACGCTTCGATAACTTGGAGCGCGGTGTTGAGTACGAGTTCCGGGTTGCTGGCAGTAACCACATTGGTATCGGCCAGGAGTCTGTGAAAATTTTCCAGACACCCGAAGGAACACCCGGTGGACCACCTTCGAACATCACAATTCGCTTCCAGACACCAGATGTAGTGTGCGTAACATGGGATCCACCCACCAGAGAGCACAGAAATGGCTTGATTACCCGATATGATGTACAGTTCCACAAGAAAATTGATCACGGCCTCGGCTCCGAGCGAAATATGACGCTACGCAAGGCGGTGTTTACAAACCTGGAGGAGAATACGGAGTACATCTTTCGCGTAAGAGCCTACACGAAACAGGGAGCTGGGCCCTTCAGCGAAAAGTTAATAGTAGAGACGGAGCGGGACATGGGTCGTGCACCGATGTCCGTGCAGGCGGAGGCCACTTCTGAGCAGACAGCGGAGATATGGTGGGAGCCGGTGCCTAGCCGTGGCAAGCTGCTTGGCTACAAGATATTCTACACAATGACAGCTGTGGAGGATCTCGATGACTGGCAAACGAAAACCGTGGGCTTGACTGAGTCCGCTGACCTGGTGAATCTCGAGAAGTTTGCCCAATATGCGGTGGCCATTGCGGCGCGGTTTAAGAACGGACTGGGAAGACTCAGTGAGAAGGTAACGGTGCGGATCAAGCCAGAGGATGTACCTTTAAATCTGCGAGCTCACGACGTGAGCACACACTCGATGACGCTGAGCTGGTCACCGCCCATTCGATTGACTCCCGTCAACTACAAGATCAGCTTTGATGCCATGAAGGTGTTTGTGGACTCCCAGGGATTCTCTCAGACGCAGATTGTCCAGAAGCGGGAGATTATCCTGAAGCACTATGTAAAAACGCACACGATCAACGAGCTGAGCCCGTTCACCACATACAATGTGAATGTGAGTGCCATACCGTCAGACTATTCATATCGCCCGCCCACCAAGATCACTGTTACCACACAAATGGCTGCGCCTCAGCCAATGGTAAAGCCAGATTTTTACGGGGTGGTTAATGGGGAAGAGATCCTAGTGATTCTGCCACAGGCCTCCGAAGAGTATGGCCCCATTTCGCATTATTATTTGGTGGTGGTGCCGGAGGACAAGTCAAATCTGCACAAGATACCTGATCAGTTCCTCACCGATGACCTTCTGCCGGGCAGGAATAAGCCAGAGCGTCCCAATGCTCCGTACATAGCAGCAAAGTTCCCGCAACGATCTATACCATTCACGTTCCACCTTGGATCTGGCGATGATTATCACAATTTCACTAATCGCAAGCTGGAGCGGGAGAAGCGCTACCGTATTTTTGTGCGCGCGGTCGTGGATACGCCACAAAAGCATCTCTATACATCGAGTCCCTTCTCGGAGTTCCTATCACTGGACATGAGGGAAGCGCCTCCCGGTGAACGTCCCCATCGACCGGATCCCAACTGGCCCTCGGAACCAGAGGTGTCCGTAAATCGAAACAAGGACGAACCTGAGATATTGTGGGTAGTGTTGCCCTTAATGGTCTCCACTTTCATTGTTTCCACCGCCCTGATTGTGTTCTGTGTGGTGAAGCGCCGTCGTCAGCCTTGCAAGACGCCAGATCAAGCGGCTGTGACAAGACCACTGATGGCCGCCGACCTGGGCGCCGGACCCACTCCCAGCGATCCCGTGGACATGAGGCGCCTCAATTTCCAGACACCTGGCATGATCTCCCATCCGCCCATACCAATATCCGAATTCGCCAACCACATCGAGCGCCTTAAATCGAATGACAATCAGAAGTTCTCGCAGGAATATGAGAGCATCGAGCCGGGCCAGCAGTTCACTTGGGACAACTCAAACCTGGAGCATAATAAGTCAAAGAACCGCTACGCCAACGTCACAGCCTACGACCATTCCCGCGTTCAGCTGCCGCCATCAGAAGGCGTCGCCGGTTCCGATTACATCAACGCCAACTACTGTGATGGTTATAGAAAGCACAACGCGTATGTGGCCACCCAGGGACCGCTACAGGAGACCTTCATTGACTTTTGGCGCATGTGCTGGGAACTAAAGACAGCCACGATTGTGATGATGACGCGGTTGGAGGAGCGGACTCGCATTAAATGCGACCAGTACTGGCCAACTCGAGGAACGGAAACCTACGGCCAGATCTTTGTGACGATTACCGAAACGCAGGAGTTAGCCACGTACAGCATTCGAACATTCCAACTGTGCCGTCAAGGCTTTAACGATCGCCGCGAGATCAAGCAGCTGCAGTTCACTGCCTGGCCAGATCACGGAGTGCCCGACCATCCAGCTCCATTCCTCCAATTTCTGCGCCGGTGTCGTGCTCTTACCCCGCCAGAGTCCGGACCGGTGATTGTCCACTGCTCGGCAGGAGTTGGTCGCACGGGCTGCTATATTGTCATCGATTCGATGTTGGAGCGTATGAAGCACGAGAAGATCATTGACATTTACGGGCATGTGACCTGCCTGCGGGCGCAGCGCAATTACATGGTTCAGACGGAGGATCAGTATATCTTCATTCACGACGCCATTCTTGAGGCCATCATCTGTGGGCTTACTGAGGTTCCGGCACGCAACCTACACACTCACCTGCAGAAGCTGCTAACCACGGAGCCAGGCGAAAGCATCTCTGGCATGGAGGTGGAGTTCAAGAAGCTGTCCAACGTCAAAATGGACTCGTCCAAGTTCGTTACGGCCAACCTGCCTTGCAACAAGCACAAGAACCGCTTAGTGCACATCTTGCCATATGAATCAAGTCGCGTCTATCTGACACCTATTCACGGCATCGAGGGCAGTGACTATGTCAACGCCAGCTTCATAGATGGCTATCGGTACCGATCCGCCTACATTGCCGCCCAGGGTCCACTCCAGGATACAGCCGAAGATTTCTGGCGCATGCTCTGGGAGCACAACTCAACCATAGTGGTCATGCTGACCAAGCTCAAGGAAATGGGCAGGGTAAGCATTAATTCAGTCAAAATTTGTGTCTGAAAATTTAATAAAAAATATTTTTCACAGGAAAAGTGCTTCCAGTACTGGCCCCACGAGCGTTCTGTCCGATACCAGTATTATGTGGTTGACCCAATTGCCGAGTACAATATGCCGCAGTACAAGCTACGTGAATTTAAGGTGAGTAATACCCGTATTTAGTTACTAAGTCAGGAATTATAAATAATGGCTGACGTGAGTCTTAAGAAGATTTTATAGTAACAAGACTAATATTAATCATCTTCTTAAATAATAATCGAATAACACAAGAGTAATTTATCAAAACAATATTTAAACAATATTTTTAACCGCAATTAAACGATCATCTTTTGCATAGGTTACCGATGCCCGTGATGGTTCTTCACGCACTGTCCGCCAGTTTCAGTTCATCGACTGGCCGGAACAGGGAGTACCGAAATCCGGGGAGGGCTTCATTGACTTCATCGGACAAGTGCACAAGACCAAGGAGCAGTTTGGCCAGGATGGGCCCATTACCGTGCACTGCTCAGCGGGAGTCGGCCGCTCTGGTGTCTTCATCACTCTCAGTATCGTGCTGGAGCGAATGCAGTACGAGGGCGTGCTGGATGTCTTCCAGACTGTCCGCATTCTTCGTTCTCAGCGTCCGGCGATGGTTCAAACAGAGGTGAATTTAATCAGCAGAAAATAATAAAGAATTAAATACTAATATTAATTTGTTATTTAAGGATCAATACCACTTCTGCTATCGCGCTGCATTGGAGTACTTGGGCTCGTTCGACAACTATGCTAATTGAGGAGGAAACTAAAAACTGAAAGCGATTTCCCAGGCAATAGAGCTATAGAGCAAAACCCTTACGCATAATACGCATTTACGATATCACGATGACTCTAAAGTATTATAACCAGCTACTGCCTACAATTTAATACACCTATTCTTATATACATACGTCAATATGATTAGCCAATAAGCGCACCCCTCGCCCCCAGATTGCGTTACAGCTACGATTCTTTTGGGGCCTTGGTCTCTTACTGCGTTTGATTTCATTGATAATGTGAACTTAAAAAGACTGGTACAGGTTTAATTATCAGTAATTTTATATCAGCTCATAAATATTATATGCATCAAGTCTTTGCTCGAACTACATAACTGAGGAGAGGAGGCCAATCACTTGATGTTCGTGGAGCCATGCTTAGGGCGGACCACTGGAAACCGATACATATTTGAACTAAGGACTTGGTAGCAATTAGACTTAGCTCCTAAAAAGAATCTCAAAGGAAACGTATGTATAGAGTCGAAAGTAGTTGTCGTTTGAGTTAATAAATCCCACATACCGTTTGTGTTTGTGGAGTTTTGAAAGTAAATCAAATTGCCATTACAACTTAAACGTGTATAGGAAATACAACAATCAATCAATCAAACGCTAATATGTTAATCAGTTTGTAAACTTGGTTGGCTTAAATAACCCGTGCAATTAGTCAAAAGTCTTGCGTAGAATATAATTTATAGGACATATAGTCTTACGTTTTAAACTTAGGTTTGACCCCCACTTAAGATTCTGATCGCCACGAGATACTTTGTAACTTCCAGCTAATCAGCTAATTGGAACTTTAACCTCATTCCCCCGACTTCAATTAAGTTTCCACCTACATTCCTGTACATACCACAGTCAATACCCAATTTTAGACCGAAAACCCAAACAATTACTGTACCTAAGGTGACGACAAAGTTAATATTCAAGCCAGCAGACTAGAGGAATAACTGTAGATATGTACTGTAGCATATAAAGTTTTACCCCATAAAATGAAACGAGACATTGGCATAGTACTTTAGGTACACAATTATGTATATAACTGATAAGATGTTTTGCAGATCGTTTAAGTCGGGCCCGTATATATATATATATATATAGCATAGCAAATGCAATAAGGCATACACGAAATTATTAACCGAAACACATGTTAAACAGTAATTATTAATATATATGTAAACTAAATATTTATACGAAATACATGATATTTGTTACGAAACCCTAGCATGTTGCCCCCGCCAACAGATCCGGATGTGTTAAGAAGTAGTAAATTTTGCAGTGCTGTTGGCCTCCAGCTGGGCATTCAGAATAAGTCGAGATATGGAAATTAAACACATTAGCATTAGCAGAAATAGATGTCTAAATAAAGATAATCCCGCAGAGTTTTGCAAACTAATATAAATAAATATACCATTCAAATCACTTGGGGAATACGAGTGAGTACATTGTATATTACATTTTGTCGGCTTGTCAAATTTTGTTGAGATATAAATTGTTTAAAATATGTTTTATCAAGTAGCCGGATTAGAAAAAGGGTTCACAAGCAAAAACATTATAATGATTATACTAATCAAGCCACAGACGAACGTATGTATTTCGCATAAATGTATGAATAGGAAAAACATATTACGTTTAAAAATACCGTATAAATGATATATCATTTTCAGAAAAAATGCAAAAACCAACGCAAAAAATAATAAAGATGAAATAACACGTAAAAGAAAATATTACTTTGAGTATTATTTTTAGAATGGAATAAAAAGATAATCTTAACAATGTTAAACAACAAATAAAATAAACAACTGGGTAAGTACAAGAAGTTTCGTAAATCTTTTGTATATTAATGTAATTTAATTGGGTGTATAATATTACAAATAAAGTAAAGTATAAAATGCATAAAGAAAACTTAATCGAAATAACACAAACTTAACAATCAGTTTAGACCTTCAGAAGGTTTCGCAGCGGCTACGTCTGAGGTCTGAGCAAGCTCCGTCAATATGTTAACGGGATCCTCACTACGCAGGTAACCATTGTACTCTGGTTGCGGCTCGAATACCACTTCTCCTCGGACAACTCTTACCCGGGGGCCGTGGGCTCGCGCAGTGAACTTAACCTTGCCGCATGTATCCGGCCGGAGGCGCCGATGAGCACGTAAACCGCTGACGACAACAAAGTATTTGTCGCACCCATAGCATTTGTAGCGCTTCATTCCAATATGACGCGATAAGTGGGATATAAGAGTTTCCCTGTGAGTGAAATCCAAGGAGCAGACCTGCAATTGAAATAAAAGTATGCATAAGTATTGTTTTTTAATTGTATTTTACATTTTAAATTTGTATTTTTATTTTGATTTACTATTAAGTTGAAAGTTTGGCATTAAGTGCTTACCTTGCATTTAAAGGGCTTTTCTCCAGTGTGACGACGATGGTGTACTCGTACTTGTCCTGGGGTCCGGAAACGTTTCTCGCAGTAGTCGCATTTATACGGCAATTCCCCTGTGTGTATTGTCTTGTGGATGCGGAGCGCTCCGAGTGTTGTGAAAGTTTTGGGGCACTCTGTGCACTCAAACATTTGACATTTGACTTTACTCGTTTTGATCTGCTTTGCAGGTTTTGGTGGTTTATTAGGTTTTGTATGCTTGGGTGGTAAAACATTTTTATTAACCGTAATTGGTGTAGTTTTAGGCCACACCAAAGCATCCTGCAGCAGAGAAGTGTCATTTTCAGGCTTTCCTCCTGAAGATGAATTAGGCTCTTGATGACTTGATTCCAGAGGTTGTGTGTCATGCGAGAATACTGAAATTTATTGTCAACACAATATAAGTATTTTAAAATTGCTTATAAAGTTTCATTTAGCAGGAGGAAAATGGTAAAAACTGTAGAAAAATAAATAATTTAATAATGTTTCCCGTTTGCAATAGAAAATATTATTAAATTAAATTCGCAAACGAATGTACTTACATTTATGTGGCATTAATATGACTTTTATATTATTCAATTGTTCTTGGCTCATATTGTGATTGCTTATCAAATGCATACGAATGGCGTAATTCTGGTCATATGCTCGATGGCAGAAAGGACACTTCCACAGGAAGCCATAGTGCGGATACGTTGTACGCAATTCCTTTACCACCGTAACTGACAAAGGATTGAGCAGTAGCTGGAGGGGCTTTGGACAATTTTCAGATGCAGCGGGAGGATAATTGCTTTGGGTATTTGCCGATTGCAGAACTGTTCCATTTCCATTTTCAGATGCACCAACTTTTGCAGTTACGGGAGGATAATTAATTTTGATATTTGTAGATTGCAAAACTGTTCCTGGCAGCGACAAGTTCTTTTCTATTGATCGTATTTGATCGCGAAATTCTGAAATTATCCTCAAGGATTCTGGGTGACTTTCAGCTTTGTTGAAAGCATCTTGAAGTACATGTGAGTTCCGGTTATGGTAAGGCGGCAGCGAAGTAGCACTTTCAACGGGTTCTATTGGTTTTGCATCCTCTGTCTTTATTCGGCTAATTGTTATGGCCTTCGGAATCACAATTGTACTGGGAATCGACTTTTCAGGGACATTCTGAACGTATATGTTCGAATTATTTTGTGCTGCTGGAGTAGCTTGACCTGCCATCTTTATGATTTTTGTATTGGGTGGCAGCTTGATGACCATGCAATTGGTCGGCAAGGCTTTTAATATATTCGCTGCACTGGTCTGTGGTGGTTTCTTCGGCAAAATCCTTATCTTGTCGGAAGGCAATTGCAAAGTGCTCGAATGGTTTACTTCAGACTGTCGAATTTGATTCGCAATAGCTGGAGAGAGACAGTAACCAAAAATGTAAATAAAAACTTAATTGTTTAATACAAAACACGGCTTACTTGGTGGTTTAATCGGTTCATTCTTTAATTTAATGGCGGGCAGGCGCAGTTTGTTCCTTAGTGGATTAGGTATGCTTGACCAGAAAGCACTGTTGATAGTCTTCTCTACGGGATCCGGATCCTCCTTGATTTTAATTTCAGGAACTTCTACATTTCGGGGTTCTTCTTCCAATTCCAGTGGTTCCTCCTTAATCTTAATATCGCACAGTGCCTGATTGGGAGCTGCACTGACTGCTACCAGCTCTGCTTTGGTAGATACATCATCGATGTATCCCACCTGCCCGCAGATGTTGCTGCTATGTTTTCGGTGCCGCTTGATTTTATCAATGGAATCGAAATGATGACGGCAAATGGCACAGACGAAACGATATACATAGACATGATTAAGCATATGACTGGCCAAGTTGTCCGCGTCTTTGGCAACGAAATCGCAGATCTATATAAATATGAAACTGTGATTAAGACAAAATTAAAAGCCGAAGAGGTTTAGAAAGCTCACCCTACAAAATAGAGGCCCGGGCTGACAATGCTGGCGATACTCGTGTTCCAGGATCTTCTCCAGAGAGTCAAACCAGGTGCCACAACCGAACTTACAGAAATGTCGGTTTATTTGATGATTTACCATATGCTCCGAAATGTCCAGGTGCTTGTTAAAAAGGAAGTGGCATATACTGCATTCGAATGGCTTTGAAGACTGAAAAAAAGGATAAGTAAGGAATTGAAGTTGTATAAGTGATATAATTCGATCCTCTGAATGTATTATATGACAATAATAATAATAATAACATTCAAAGATCATAACATTCCTGCGCCCTTTATTCCACATTGTTTTATAGGTTATGGATGGATGTTCTCCGCTTACCTGTTGCTGGCTGCCACTACCGCCCTTTCTAGCAACCGGCATGCGATCATCCTGCAAGCACCCGCTAACTGGCGTTGTTTGCATTTGTGAGTCCTCAGCTCCGATCATTTTCAATGCTTCGCCCGCTGCAATATAATATTCTTTTAAATTCTTAAAAGTTAACGGTATAGTGCGTAATAAAATGAGACACCCAAAGCCCAGAGAGTCACACTTATACATATCCACAGACGCCGCCTGTGTGCAGAGAGCGAATTGGACGCACGCTTACCCCAAGATATTGGCACGTTACTGTTATCCGACAGCTCATCATCCGGCTCCAGTTTGATCCTGGTATCGTCAATGTCCAGTTCCTGCTTCACAATGGCCAAATCCACGTGCATTTGGGCTTTAATTTGAGGATGCTTTCCAAGCAGAACGCAAAAAAATATACCGCTGTGCTGCGATCGGTTGCTATCAGCTATCGATACATGTGCGGGGTATCGCATGCTCCCCGAATCGATTATCGTAAAGAGCCTATCGATAGGTGTGCAAAAACCACCACCACTAGATAAATTGGGAAACAAAAAAAAAACGATTCTCTGTTTAATAATAAACAAAAACGAATTAAAAGTTAATTTGCAGTAAGGACACTTGCGGTCTCAGTTCAAGCAAACAACAAACAGCCGCTATAGGATAAAAATTTAACGGTTCAGCAGCGCTTAGAAAATGAGCAACAGCGAGGACTCTCAACAGTATCTAAACGACATGCTGGTCAAGGAGGAGGACGAGGCTTCTGGCGGTAAGCTAAAGCAAATAGTGTTCTTTGCCTCTGGTGTTTATATGCATTTCTTTTCCCAGATGAGTCAGATAAACAGGACGGCAGCATAATGTTACGGGAACAGGACCGCTTTTTGCCCATCTGCAACATTATCAAAATCATGAAGGTTCCGGTGCCGCAAAACGGCAAGATAGCAAAGGATGCCCGGGAGTGCATACAGGAGTGCGTTTCCGAGTTTATTTCGTTCATCAGCAGCGAGGCCATAGAGCGCAGCGTGGCCGAGAACCGGAAAACCGTCAATGGGGACGATCTGCTGGTGGCCTTTAGTAATCTTGGATTCGACAATTACGTGGAGCCGCTATCTATATATTTACAAAAGTACCGTGAGGTAAGAAGTGGGTTTGCTTGTCACCATGAGTCCTTGCTTATTCCTCGCCCTTTCCTTGCAGTCAAACAAATCGGATCGAAATCTTTTCCTGGACGCCAGCTACGCTCATAACGAAGATGGTTCGTCTACGAATGAGGGAGGGAAGCAGCAGTAGCCGGGGTTTATGGGGTGGGATGTCGAATACAAATAGAATGCAAACAAATATTAAGGGAAAAAGTACATTGTGTAGGAAAGGATTATTATTATTTAAGTGTTTTTTTTCTTATAATTATTATTTTAATACCAATAAGGTTATGTTTTAATTATACGGATTTTAAAACCATTTAATACGTAAAACGATGTATATATTCATATTTATAGGTATATATACATATTGAGGAGTTTTTAATTTACCTTCAAGGCCTCAAAGTAATTCAATTTTGTTTATTTATGAGTGTATTTAGAAACTATCATTTAACGCTTCAAATATATCTTACATTTATAAATATAAACCGTATAAACTACATAATACTCACTAAAAATGTTTACTTTATTCTCTGACAGATCAAACGGTCTGGTATATACTTTCTAGCACAACTTTCAACATTCGGGATCCAAAACTTCTCGTTTTCTTTCAGAACCTTGAGAACAAGTTTCAGGAATTGATCATCCTCGATGTTTGTCAAATTTCCTCGCTGTCAGTTTAGATTTAGAGCTTTCAATAATTCTTTCTTGCTTCTTGATGCAATTAAGCAGAATTGAAGAAATAAACACAAAAACACTCAAACTTTTAACCCTCATGAAATAAAACACGGCTTATGGTTGAGATGTGAGCCACTCTCCGAGTGGCTGCTAGTTTCATTTTCAAAACACCAATTATTACTGGGTCTTCTACATTTCTACACATACATATACGCTCAAGGATATTACTTATTACATCAGTTATTTATGGTATATATTTGTATATATCTATATTGTGGAAACTAAATCATAGTTTATTCGCATGTATGTGTGAGTATGTATGTATAAAAGTAAAAACAAAAACTTAAGGAACATTTCGTATTATACGTTTCTATGTATGGCAATTTTTCCTTAAGTCACTTACGAATAAATAACGCATTAAAATCACTGGTAGATGGTTAGATACTACTTGGTAAAAACTAGAAGACGTGATGTGTGTGGCACGGGTACAAGAAATGTACAAAAGGGTCTATAAAATAGTATAGCTAAAACCTAGAATAAAACGATGTCGTGTGGGTGTACAGGGGAGACTACACCAGCAGCGTCTCGTCGGACTCAGACTCCAGGGGCTCGTCTTTAATTCGATTGCCTAGTGGCGAGGACGGAAGACCAGTGGCATAGTCGCTGAAGAATATGTTTGTATCATCGTGATTGAGATGGAGCGTGGGAGTAGCTCCTGGACGTAGATCACCCGGCTTGTCAAAGCAATGGGATTCAAAGTGCCGGCAGCAAATGTGCTTTGAGTGGTCCCATTTAGGTATTGTCTCAATTTTGAGATTGTAACACCATTTGGCACGCTGGTTGCGATTTTCCGGAAACCCAAGCATCGGCAACTCTACGTTGTCTCCACCGCAGATGACACAGCTCACCGTCTTGTTCATTGGCAGGTGCATGGAGCAAATGTACTTGCCCAAATACCGTTGCGTATCAGTGAGGCGGAGGGCCTGGCACCACTGTTTGAGAAGAGTGGGATCTGCCGAAGGAAAGAAATATTGAACCATTATAAAGTTACTCAATTTCGTTTCTTTTCTTACCACTTGGAAACTTGTGCAGCTTTACATTTCCGTTGTAGTGACAGTCCGCCATGCAGCAGATGGGTATAATAGTGGCAGCAGGATTCTTCTCCTTTTTAGTACGACTCTGGTCAACTGGTTGGGGGCTCAAGTGCTTCGTAGGAATGGCGTTACGCATTAGACGCCTGACTCCAATCAGCTCTGGCTCGAAGTGACGACTGCAGATAAGACGAGTGTTCCGTTGCGACTCCTTAAATACCATTCCAGTGGCCCGTTCCCAATTAATTATGGAGTTTCGGTTGTTCGGAAGCCGAAACAGCTTGATGCCATCGCCCCGAAAGGCACGACAATAAGGGAGGCAGCATTGCTTGACTTTCCAGGGTGGAATCTGGTTAGGAGGGCAGGTGGAATCTATTTTGGAACGTCTTCTCCGTTTTATGCCAACAACATAAGGCTTGACATCTTCTTCTTCGTCATCTTCATCGTCCTCCTGTAAGCCGTCTTCTTCCTCCGCGTCGCTATCCGCATCACTGCGATCGGTGACCAGCTCCTTCTCGCACTGTTCGTTCGAAAAGATTGTCTCCGGCACATTGTCACCCAGCTCAAGTGTGGGCACCGCCCAAGGTCGCAGCTTCCTTAGGCTGACGCAATGCGGCTCGAAGTGAACGCTGCAAATCATGAATTTCCACGGCGTCCGCTCATCATAGCGGATGCGTAGATTGTGCATCCAACGCTCCTGTTGACGCCTCGATTTGGGAAACTTATAAATGTGGACGCCATGCTTGGACCTCTGGCGCTGACAGTGAGCCAGCGAACACTTATCGTAGCCAGACTTGATCTGGCTGTATATAACCTTCTCTTGCTTCACTGGTGGTAATAGCAGTTTGCTGTTCCAGCTTGATACCTTTTCGTCTTGGTCCTCGTGTAACTGCAGCTCGGGCTCTAAAGCCATCATCGAATCCTCATCCTCCTCCCTTCTTTCATGCTTGATATACACATTAGCATTGGACTCTGTCAACCTTTTATCCAACCTTAGGTTAATGGCTTCAAAATCGTTGTCAAACAGCTCGGAAGGAGCCTTGGGACCCAGCTTTAAAGTGGGAACACTTCCATGCACTAAACGCATGTTGACCAAACACACCGGATGGAAATGCGCACTGCAAATGCGGTAACGCCAGCGGTAGTAGGGATCAAATGGCACTTGCGTGTTGTGCTGCCACTTGAGGCACATGTCCTCCGAGTGAGGAAACTTGTGAAGTGTCATGTTCTCAGTGGTCAAATGATTAGTGCAGGAATCAATCTGACAAAACTTGCTAGACTTTCGAGGCGGCGCCCGTGGGGGCAGGCATAAATTGGAGACCTCTTTTCGAACCCTGGGCATCGTACTTTCCTCCAACTGAGTCTCCGATGGCTCTAGAAACTGCTCTTCCGCCTCTGGTTGTGAAAATGCATTATCGTACACCTCGTCCGGTCGCCGCGGTCCAAGCAAAAGCGTGGGCATCGCACCTTTACGAATTCTAGCACCCTGAAAGCACTCTTGTTCGAAGTGATAACTGCATATGCGGTAGCGCCACCAGAACTTTTCGTCCATGTCAACTTGGGTGTTGTGCATCCACTTCTGTGCGGCTTCCTGCGACGCGGGGAATTTATGCAGCTTAATCGTCCCATCCACATCCTCGACAGTCACCTGACATCCTTCTATGGCACAGTGATTAGCATTATATTGGCAACGTATTGGGGAAGATCGAAAGGGTGCATTATCGGTGTAGATCACCGGTGATTTATCCATTTTCTCATAGCTCTCCATTCGCTCGACATGGCCAACTTCAAGGAGAACCTCTAGGGCTTGCATTTCAGGGTTTTCATCTTCATATTCCGATTCGATATGCTCTATCTTCACAATGGGTTCGTTTTTAACCTCATCATCATATGGATCTGGCTCCTCGATCTCTTCTGTGTTTATTTTGGTTGCTGCCTGTTTGTTGACAATGTTCTGCCACTGCTCGGCTGTAGGATTTTGGTGAATTACATCGCCAGGTAGGCGCAAAGTGGGCACGCTCCATGTGTGCAAACGTCTGTCGTCAACGAAGCAGCATGGCTCAAAGTGATTGTGACACACCCTGAACATATACCGCTGTTGCTCTAAGATCTCAAACTGGCCATTGTCCATCCACATCTGCAGGATGTCGTTGCTTTGCGGCATTCCGTGCAGTGGTACTCCATCTCGGGGCCTAACCATGTCGCAGCCTTTGATCGTACAACTCACAAGCTTTACGCGCCTGTTGTTCCACGCCTCCTTGTAATTGTCTTCGAGCAGCATTTGGCTTAAAGCATGTTGCTCCGCATAGTGTGTGGCACTGTGCTGGTAGAGGATGACATAGTGCAGCGGACAAAGCTGTAGGGCTACTTCCTCTTTTGGATTTTCTATGTCCATATGGCTTAGCCAGGCATTCCTCAGATGCTCCTCCTGGGGAAGCGCGTAGAAAAGATTCTTGTTCACACAGACTTCCTCGCAGAGCGGATAACAGCAATAAATTTTTGCCGGCTTTTGGATTTTCAAGCTGTTTTCAGCTGGGAAAATATCCGGAGAAGAATGACCCAATTCCAGGGTTGGTATCGAGACACTTAATCCATTTGAACCCAGGCTTGGTGAGTTGATCTCAAAGTGAGCACTGCAGACCTTCAGCTTGCCGAGTTGATCCACGGGCTCTTCCAAACGTAGGTTATGCCTCCATTTATTTGCAATGGCCAATAATTTGGGAAATCCACGAAATTTTCGATCTCCAGTCTGCCAGACACGGCCGCAGCCCGGTACGCAGCATTTATCCTCCTTATTCTGGCAGATAAAGCTTCCCGGATTTGGAAGAATATCCACATCCTCATCATGGCCCAGCAGGAGGGTTGGCAGAGCACCAGATCGCAGTCCCTTGTAGGCCCCGAAGCAAAACGCCTCAAAGTGTTTCTCGCAGATGTACTGCAGCTCTCCTTGCATGAGATCCGTTGGATGGACTTTAAGATTTTTGCTCCACGCTTCCAATTGGGCTACAACTTTTGGTATTTTAAAGTAGCGGAGACGGGTTCCATCGCCATCATTTTTTACACATCCAGCCACCAGACATTGCCTCTCCATTTCATCTCTGCTCAACTCCAGAGTGGGCACAGCGCCGTCAATTAATTCTCCAGTGTTTGGGTCAAAGCAATCCTTGGCGAAGTGCAACTGACACACCTTGAACCCATGGCTTCGGGCCTGCATGGATCGATGTCTGCATGCGGCTGCCCACTTTCGAGTAGTCGCCATATCCTCTGGATAATCAAACAGCCTCACTCCCTCCTCCTCCTGTCCGCCTGCCTGAAAGCAAGAAATGACGGAGCAGAAACGTTCGCGAATAAACCTCATGGCTTGCTCGGTATCTTGGCTATCGGAAATATTTCCATTATGTTTGGCATTCGGAATGATATGGCCGTCGTGACCCAAGTTTAAGGTGGGCTCAGCCCAGCTTCGTAGTTGCTTCTTGCAAATGGCCTCGGGCTCAAAATGCGCTTGGCACACATACAAGTCCATGGGATCTACCAGTCTTGGCTGCTGTTGTGTGTTCACCAGCCACCGAAGTAAAGCCTGTTCCTCGGTGGGGAAACGAAAGAGCCTCACTTGACTGCTTCCAAACTGCCCACATGTGGGAATGCAGCATATCCGGATCCTGGCCCGCGGACTGGGGCTAGCACTTGCACAGGGACTGCCCAAGAAGGCAGGGTCCGTCTTTATTCGCAGTGGAGTCAACATAGAGTCCTGCTCCTTCGGCAAAGGTTCACTATTCAAGTGAATCTCATCTTCATGGTTCAGATGGAGCGTTGGTATAGCCCCCTTTAGCGGGTTATTCGTATCTAAGTACTCCGATTCAAAGTGGCGAGTGCAGATCCGATAGCTTTGGTGCCTAGAGGGATCATAAGAGACGTTGGTGTTGTGCAGCCACTTTGACAGCAGCTCCTTGTTATCGGGAAGTTGGATAAGTTGAGAATCTGGAGCAGCTTCTTCAAAACAGCAGCCGGGCACCGCGCATTGCAGCTCATCCACAGCACTTTTTAGCGCCATTATGACTTGGGGGTGCAAAACTTTGGGAAGATCTAACATTTTGTATGCCTCCATAAAGTGGATACAACATAGTCTCGGCTGCTCCTCCTCGCAGGTTTCAGGTAGGTTGAGGCAGGAGAAGCAAGCATCCCTAATAATACTGTTATCCGGCAGATCGATGAAAGTTAAGCGTCCGAAGGTATTACGGATGCAGTCAGGCACTAGGCAGATGCCATTACTCCTGTATAGGTTCCAGCTACTGTGGCCCAGGTTCAAAGTGGGCACAGCCTCTGCCTCTGCTTCCTTTGTGAGCTTTCCATTCTCCAACAGCTCCGATTCGAAATGCGCCAAGCAAACTCTTTTCAAGCTCAGAGAACTCGGGTCAGTCTTAGTAGGTAGCCTTAAATTATGGCTCCACTTTCTTAGCAGAGACTTCTCCTCGGGAAAAGCCAGCAATTGGCTTACTTCTTGGCTTCCGCAACTGGTGACACAGCATATAAGTGATTCAGTTTCAGTTGGAGTCATCTGCTTTGTCTCCTTCTGCTGCTGCTCCATCTCCATCATCTCCAGTTCCCACTCCCGCTTCATCATCGGCATCTCCAGCGCTCTCCTCTTGGCTAGGTGAATATCCGGCGGCTCCGTTAGCTTCCTTTTGCGACAGTGTTTCAGGCTCCAAAGCCGAAAAACCGAATGCTGTGGCTGGGGCTCTCGCTCCTCGAGATTCTGGTCTACGCCATGGCACGAGTACCTCAGAGGTTCATCATGTCCCACATTAAGAGTAGGAACAGCATTCTGCTTAAGCTTACGAGTGCCGAGTACCTCTGGCTGAAAGTGCTCGATGCAAACCCTACCGATGCAGTCGTCCGGGTTTAAATGCAGATTGACACACCATTTCAGCAGCAACTGGCGATCTTTGGGAAAGCCGAAAGTGCTAAGCAGATGGAAGGCTGTGCGTTCCTTCCTGCAGTGCTTCAGGCAGCAAATGGGCGTCACATTGTTGGCTGGCTTGTCTCGACGCGGAACATGATGCCGCCGGCGGACAGGGGAAGGTGGGGAGCTTGGTGGCTGTTCTATCTTTTCCTTGATATCGTACCCAGAGGGGCAGTCCTCAACGCGACCCTCGTCGTCTTCTTCTTCATAGTCTTGGGCTTCGTCATCACTGCGATGTTCAGCGAAAGTCTCTACCAGTTCAAGGGGATCAAAGTACTGATCATCTTTGTCTTCTTCATCTGCATTTTCGTCCAGGTCATCTGTGTGCTGCTGCTCGCCATCATTCCCTTCGGCCTCCTCCTCCTCTTCCTCTTCGAACACCTCTATTTTCGGTTTCAGTCGCGGGAACTCTGTGGTTATGCTCTCCTCTTCTTCGGTCATGCCCGCCTTAATAGCTTCATTGTCATAGATTAATTCCTCATCGTGTCCCAGTTGTAGTGTGGGAACGGCTCCCGTCTTCAACTTTAGTTTGCCACGCACCTGCGGTTCAAAGTGATTTGCACAGATCCGACCCCGACACTGATCAGGAGCTAGCCGTAGATTAGCTCGCCATTTTTCTAGAAGATCTTCGCTTCTGGGATACCGATAGGTACGCAGATCGTTGTCGATACTCCTCCGCTTGCGACAGTGCCCCAGCGCACAGGTAGGTGTGAAGAATCCTGGTATATTCTTTGGATTCTCGTAAATTGGTTGGTCGTTGTGTCCCAATTGTTGGGTGGGCATCGCCCAGCTTCTCAGTTGTTTGCCCTCAATGCAACGTCGATTAAAGTGAGCGCTGCAAACGCGCGTTGACCGGTCCACCTCTTCGGGTTCTAGATGCAGATTGTGACGCCACTTAAGGTGTTGCTGCTTGCCCGTAGGAAAGGGAAACAGCCGTGCCCCGTGCTCCAAGCGACTTCTTCCACAACTGTGGACACAACACTTTAAATCCGAATTGGATCTCTTGACTCTAACCTGCAATATAGCAAAAAATAAATGGTTAACAAATTTCTTCGTCATGATTGTATAAACAAAAGTCTAACCTGTCTGGAATTGGAGCCTGAGGCCGTCACTTCAGCTTCTTTGTTGTCCTCTGTCTCGGAAAGCTCTTGCTTGACACTCAATTCGCCGGATCCCTCGAGCTGCAGTCGACGCTGCCGCCCGAATAAATTGCTTTGCAGTTCCGCTGGA
Source organism: Drosophila truncata (assembly GCA_008042515.1). Lineage (NCBI taxonomy): Eukaryota > Metazoa > Arthropoda > Insecta > Diptera > Drosophilidae > Drosophila > Drosophila truncata. The sequence continues at coordinate 167,514 of VNJQ01002972.1, read as the reverse complement.
TTTACTTTGAAAATATCATCCTCATCGTCATGACCAAGTTCCAAGGTTGGCACAGATCCAATGTTTAGCCGTGTCTTTCCAATACACATCTCCTCAAAGTGTGCATTGCAGATCTTGTAGCGCTCACGCTCCTGGAAACTGAGATGATCCAGGCGCAGATTGTGCCGCCATCGCTGAAATAGTTCTGGGTCCTTGGGGAAGCTGTTCATTTGCACCTCGTCAAAGCGTCGAGTCTTCCCGCAGGTGGGAACGATGCACTTAAAGACGGGATCCACATATCTCTCCTCTGGCTTGGGATTCGGGATCAGTTCGATCTGCGCGTCATCATGGCCCAGCTCCTGCGTGGGAATTGCCCACTTGTACAGGTGCTTGGGACCGATGCAATCCGCCTCGAAGTGCTTGTTGCAGATGCGTACCCCAATGCAGTCCACGGGATTCATTTTGAGGTTGTTGCACCACTTCCACAACAAATCATCGTCGTCGGTGGGGAAGCGGAACAGTCGCACCTCCGGCTGTTCCTTGGATGCCTCGCAGCCTTCGACAGCACAATGTTCGTCCGCAAATGCCTGCGCTTCATTGGGATAAATATCGTCACCATCGTGACCCAATTCTAGAGTCGGAATGGCACCTGCACTCAGTCTGCGGCCATTGAAGGAGTGCGTCTCAAAGTGGCGGGAACAGACCCGATACTGAGCCCGCATAGCTGCTCGTGGCCGCGTCCTTATGTTATGCATCCACTTCCGTAGCTGTGTGGGGCTATGTGGTAGCCGGAAAAGCTGCACGCCCTGCGCCCGCGTCTTGCGGCAGCTCTCGACGATGCAAACGCGCTGCAAGCACAGTTTGCTGGCCTTTAGCTTGGCCGGATTCTGGTAGATTTTCAAGCCGGGTGGTGAATTAAGATCAAGCGTAGGCACCGCCAGCGGCACCGGACACTTTTTGCTGAGCACATGGGGCTCGAAGTGGGCCGAGCATAGCCTCCGCTGGGCACTGCCCACCATTGGAACCTGAAGGTTATGCGCCCACTTGGCCAATGTGGAACGATTGAGCTTGGGGAAGCGATAGAGCTGGACATTGTGCAGGGCTCGGACTTTACGACAGTGTGGAAGACAGCACCTCGGCACCCAGGTGGGTTTCACGGAGGCTGGCGGCAGCTTTGACTTCAGGTGAGCCGTGCGTCGCCTGTACAGCATCGATTGCTCTGGATTCTCATAAAGATTCTCAATGTTGCCCGCTAGATTTAAAGTCGGTATGGCCCAATGTCGCATCCTCTTGCCAATGCAATGCGCCTCGAAGTGAAGGTTGCAAATCCTCATGCTTGTCAGTTGGTTGGCCTCCGTTTGCAGGTTGTGCGCCCACTTGGCCAGCACGGAGGACTCCTCCGGCGGGCGGTATAGCTTTATATCATCCACACTGGGATTCCTCTTGCAGGTCTCCACACAGCACTCTCCCTGCTCCTCGCCATTATTGGGAGCCGTGGGCCGGGCATAGAACTCCGTCACTTGCTCTGGCGTGGGCAACGGATAGGCAATGTCCTCGTGTCCCAGGATCAGAGTAGGCACTGCCCACTTCTCCAGTCTCTTGTTGCGCAGGCAACGATCCTCAAAGTGCACCTCACAGATGGCGTCATTGAAAAGTTTACTTCCATCGGGGACGCTGCGCTGCAAATTGGCGCACCATTTCTTTAGTAACGCCACGTTGCTTGGGAAACGATGAAGGTTGGCATGGTCCCTGTCCCTATTCCGCTTGCACACAGCCACGCAGCATGTCTCCCGGATGTTCAGCTTCTTAATCACGTCCGGATTGCGGTGGATATCCTCATCGTCGTGGCCCAATTGAAGAGTGGGCACAGCAAAGGGTCGCATACAGCCGCCAATGCAGTAGGGCTCGAAGTGAAGGCTACAGATTCGCATGCCCTTGTGCATCTTGTCCTCGGCAATCTTTAGATTGTGACACCACTTGCGCATTTGCTCGGGCCGACGCGGAATCGTGTGGAAAGTAATATTTTCGCTATTGTGTCGCTTGCTCTCGCAACTGGGCACGCAACAAACATCCATGCTGTCACTGGCATTTAACGACGAAGAGCCACCGGCGGAGGCGGACATGGCTAGATGGTAAGAGGCGCTCATTTCTGGGTCTACGTAATGCGAGGCTGCCGAGCTCGCCGATGAGGATGTAGATGCCGCTGATCGGCGGTGGTAGGACTTGCTGTGCATCTGCTGTTGCAGCGAATGTAGAGATGATTGCTGCTGCTGTTGGAGATGACATGAGGATGGTGTCGGTGTTGGCGGCGGCCACAATTCGTTCTCATAGATGTTGAAGGTATCATTGTGGCCCAAATGAAGTGTTGGTACAGCACCTGGAAAGGAAATTAAAATAAATAATGATTAATGTATAATTAAAAGCTTTATACAACTCACCAGGAGATAGTTTACGCAGACCCAACGCCTCTTTTATAAAGTGAGCGCTGCATATTTTGTGATTCTTGCCGCGGTACACTCCCGGGTCAAGCCGTAGATTGTAGCACCAGCGGCGTAGCAAGACTTCGTCTCTGGGAAATCGATATAGCGACATATTGAAATCAGAAGAGCGACTTCGACGGCAAAAGTTGAGGCAACAGCGTTTCTCCTCCACGTAGAGATTCTTCGGATTATCATGGATCTTGCCGTACTGGGCACCCAGGTGCAAGGTGGGCACGGCCCAAGGCTTTAGTCGGAACTTGCCAATGCACCGCTCCTCGAAGTGGCGGCTGCAGAAATGTCGCGGCTCCTTGGCCTGCACCGGAAGTCGAGCGTTTTGGCACCACTTTATCAGGCTTTTGATGTCCTTTGGAAAGTTGTAAAACTTGAGGTTGCTTTCACCCCGCTGGCTGGTGCAATGTGGCATGCTGCAACGGGCCACTTCGCCAGTGGTAAAAGTGTTGGTCAGCTCCCGATTCTGATAGAGATTGGCTACGTCATCGTGGCCTAAGTTGAACGTCGGCACCGCCCAGTAGCAAAGCGAATAGCGGTTGATGCATCGCTTGGGGAAGTGCATACTGCAGATCCGGAAGCTAACGTAGCTGGAAGCGGGTATGTGGAACATCTTGAGATTATGCAGCCACTGATTGAGATACTTTTCGTCCTTCGGGAACGTAAAGAACTGCAAGGTGGGGCTCGTGCTCTTCCGCACACCGCACAGCGGCACACAGCACAGCGCATCCTCGGAGTCGTCCAGCGTTGAAGAGTGTGCCTGGGGTCCGGCGATGGCACCGTGGACTGAGCTGCTGTCGCTGCTGCCATACACATTATTGTAGCCGCTTTCCTGAACGCTATATGACGATTCGTTGGTAGAGTTACTGTAGCTGCGCTCCAACTTCACAGCGACCTCGTTCTTCAGCGAAGATGCGGCAAAAATAGCCGCCCCATCGGCATTGGCCTGGCGCTGTTGTAGCAGTGAGTTAAGCGCTGCTGTCGCGGGCAAGGCAGGCGAGTTGGATGAGTTTGTCTTAAGAAGCGGTGCGTTTGGCACTGGGGAGAAACGAGAGAAAGGATTTTAGAAGAATTCTTTTCGACAATAGAATGCAATCAACTGTGTTTCTATTTATTGAACAAAATTATCCTAAAACTTACTCTCCATGGTGGCCATGTGACAGTCCTGCAGCTTGTAGTTCGTCTGGCTCTGGTGCTGTTGCTGTTGGGAGGACGGGGACGGAGACTGTCCGCCCGTGTAATACTTTCCGCAAAAGTAGGGTGCAGCCAGACGGTGCTCGTGCAGCTCCACAGCCGTTTGGTACCATAGACGGCATACGGGGCAGTCAAAGCGCTGCTGGAACTTGTGCTGCGGCAAGTGGGCATAGAGTTGTTCCCGCGTGGCGAAGGATCCCGAGCACATCTGCAGAATTACAATTAATCAACGGCCAAAACGGCATTCAAGAAGGATCAACTTACGTTGCACACAATGTTTTCGTATTCATGCTGCATGTACTCATGCGCCTCGCACTCTGCGATCGTGCCAAAGTGCTTTCCGCAGTACTTGTGGCAGAAGAATCTGTCCGCTCGATGCTGTTGCTTATGCTGGTGAAGCTCCTCGGCGGTCATGAAGGACATGGGGCATATGGTGCACTTGAAGTCGTACTCCTGGATGCCACAGTTGCTCTCGGCGACGTGCCGCAGATAAGTCTGCTTCTTAAAAAACACCTCCTTGCATCGTTGGCAGACGGGCAGGCTCTCTGCTGTCGTTAGATCCGATTGTTGCTTACGGCGTAAAAAGCTATTAGGGTTCTGAAACGGGTTTTATGTGTTAATTCGCAATTGCGTATTGGAAGCTATGCTCGCTTACCCTAACAAAGGACTCATCCTTGACTGTCAGCTCGACTTTGGGACTCAGCATGTCCTCGCTGAATTCGCTAAACTTGCTGAAGTCCGCAAAGGGCGTATTGTCGTCTATATAGTTTGACTTGTAAGCCAGGTCGTCAATGGGTTCCGCTGTAATTCAAAATGATTTAGTGAGCATTTATGAGTTTGGACAATATAAATATTTTTAATTATTAATTTATTAAAGTTCTGTACTGTTTTTATAAAAATGTTATTTTTGGAAATAAAACCGTAACCATGGTCACAATATTTTTAATATTTATTAGATTATTTTATTTTATTATTATTTATTTATTATTTTTATTCCCATAACTTTGTATTTGTTTTATTTTAGCATTTTTTTTTATTCACCATACAAGAACTTGGAGGTTTTTTAATCGGTGTACCAAAACGTGCTGTCATACATAATGATTTATTTCTGGGCTTCTACTTTGAATAAGATCAAGTTTATTTTTGCTTATCTCTGAAAAATTATTTAGGACAGTTTTATAATCTTTTTATTTACAAATTTACACTTTTTAAATTAAGTATATGCATAGAAGTTCAGTACGCCTTGCGGTTTAGTTTTTAACAGTTTTATTTGGAATAGTTGAGGGCCAAATGAAATTTCTTTGTTATATTTGATATACATAAATAATTAAATTTAATTATTACAAATTTTACAAAGTACACTGTCCGGGATAACTATGCGCAGATGAAAAAGTATGTACCCAGTGTCGGTTTCTATGGTTTTCCAATAACATTTTGAGGCGGTAGGTGCCTCCCAACCAATTCCAGCTGATAAGCCCGATATGTGCACACAAATAACAAATAACAAAGTGATAACTCTGAGTACTGAGTACAATCGGATATTTTAATAATTAACAAAATGTATTTATTATCCCCTCCTACTTTGGCCAGGTTAAACTGCACTTTAAAAAATAATATCGATTTATATAATAATAATAAACAGAAAATATAATATAATATATTGAATAAATATTTAAAAATGAAACTGTGGAGAAGCCACCTATCTCTGCAATCCGAAATAAAACCCGGAACTAAATAGGTTGATCTATTATTATCGTACAAATTAATATATATTTGTGCGAATCTGCCCCGCCCACATACATAATATCCAAAGGAATGCAGAGGGCGGGCGGGCGTTTTGACGGAACTTTGCAGGTTAGTCTAGGGAGCGCATGTTACATAAGATACGACTTGAAAGACCACCAACCCATCTAGAAACCCGTAGGGGGAGAAGGAGATGATATGCACACGTATTTATTGGATGTGTGTGCGTTGGAATCGAATTGGCATAGGGTTCGCCGGTAGTATAAAGCATCTATCCGAGAGTATACATTCGCTAAATGGATACATACTGACATCAGTACTTTCGCACACAACACACCGAGAGAACAGAACAGAACAGAAACAGAACCGTACGGAACGGAACCGAACCGAACAGAGCACAGATAGAGATACAGAGCCGTAAGTTGACGAGCGACTGGAAACGAAACCAACCGAACGAAACAAGCGCCAAACCTCAGCGAAACTCAACAAATGTTTTATTGATTCGACGCCAAAACTGAGCTGAAATTACGCTACTTATAGGAGAAATGGCTCCGAACAGGGGCGGTGAGTGTGAGGTAAATAGTTTTTCTATCTGAAACTTTATCTATGGGATACATTTGGTTGTCCGAGAGGCCCCATCATTATTGAAATTATTATAAAATCGATTATACATGCAACTACTGTATATAGAGTAACATCATTATTTTTGCTCACATTTTATTATCATTTCTGGGGCTGGGGGTGGAGCCATTGGATTGGGCGGCTGTTGGAACCCCTCTAAGGGTTCGCTCTTGATATAGGGATAGTTCCCACCCATGACATCGTGGCCCATATAGGATCTCTGGCCCAGGCCGTGGTGCTGCTGCTGCTGCTGGTGTTGCTGATGATGATGCTGGTACTGGAGCAGTTGGTTGTGAGCATATGCCACTGTATTGGCCCCAAGGCCGTAGGACGACCCACCAACACCCCCCGCCCCAGTGACATTGAGGCCACCGCCAGCGGCGCCGAAATATCCATGAGAGCTTCCACCCCCTCCCCCTCCTGCTCCATAGGCGACCATACTGTTGTTGTGGTTGTTGTTGCTTATGCTGGCCTTGCAAGGGGGCGCAGGGCCAAAGGCCGAGTGAGAGAGGTGGTGGGAGTGGGTGGCCGCTGGGTAGGAAGCAACATGTGAGTACCAACTACTGCCGTGCTGCTGCTGCTGCTGTTGATGCTGCTGCTGTTGCTGGTGCTGGTGCTGCTGCAGAGACAGCGGCGTCGCATGGGACGGGTAGTGGTAGTGCGGGTGGGCGTGATTGGGGTTGTGTTGTGACATCACGGACGGGTGATTACTCCACTCCGCGGCGCCCGAATCGCTTGTTGTGGCTCCCGAACACCGAACTTAGGGGCGCGCGCGATTCCTCTCTTTTGTCGCACGCTCTGTTTTTTGCACTGGCGTCTTTTATATACCAGTTTTTCCTCGGCCGTCTGTGTGTATTTGTCGTCGAACTGTCATTGTCGAGGAGTCCGCTGGCGGTCGTCCTTAGGCGGCATTTCACGCCTTTGGGCACAGCACTTTATAGATGGCACTCTGCACCTAGAATCCAATTGCAAATCGAGAGGCTCTTGGGCGGCCGTTGGATTTTAATCATTTTATTAAGCTCTCCCGACGCGCGACGACCACAACAATATCATTTCTGAAAGAGACCGTGTTTGCTGTAGAGAAAAATACTAAAAGTGGGACCGTATTCAGGGTTTTTAAATAATTTTTTCCGCCAAGCGGAAACAGGAAACAGGAGACAAAAGAGCGGTTTCCTTGAACCTGAAAGAGAAATCTCGATTTAGAACTAGATGTTGCAAGATAGAGAGAAAAAACTGTTTTCTGTTTTTTTCCGCCAAGCGGAAACAGGAAACAGGAGACAGAAGAGCGGTTTCCTTGAACCTCAAAGAGAAATCTCGATTTCGAACTAGATGTTGCGAGATAGAGAGAAAAAACTGTTTCGGATGACACCACTCACCCTCGTCAGCGATCTTTTATTTTCAAGGAAAATATGGTAGACCGGACAGTTTTTTGTCTGTCATTAAAGATAAATTGCTGTATTTTTAGCAATTAGCCATTTTGTAAGGCTTTATAAGCTTATAATAATTTTTTTGCTTATAATATTTAATATCTTTAATTTCTTTGTCAATTGCTCTTGACTTGGCTTTATTTCTATGACATATATCATTGTATTTATCACAATGTTCATGAAGTAATTCTTTTATAAATTGCTTCAAGACTTGCTGCCTATGTGTGGCGCAAGATTCTGTTAGGCCAAACCAGTAGCCATATTTTTCGTTCGTTTCTGTAACCAATTTTTCTATAATATTTTTAAAAATATTTCTTTGATTCGGAAATTTTCTAAATTCCTCGTCAAATATTTGAGAGTGTTGTTGTTGTTACCTTTACTAATGCATTTGAGGGATTTATTAATTTAATGCCTGCTTCATTTGCTGAATTATGCAATTGTTCAACATGTCTTAAATTTTCTGTTTCGCTATTACTTTCGTATTCACATTTACAGTGAATACCGTTGGGAAAAATGCCGTTCATTATTTTTCCCAATTTAATAGTAATAGTAGTTTTTAAACCAATATCTGTGATTTCAGTTTCTACTGGATCCTGAAACAGATATGGACGCTCTTTTGGGGCGTTTGAAAATAAATTTATTTTTAAATTATCTTCTTCTAACATCAATTGGGAAACGGTTGGATTTTCAAGTTGTGCTTCAACTTCCGCGCGGAAATCTGGAAGCCAATTGCCCTCGCGTGCTTGTACTCGAGCTGGTGGGTGCTCTACTCGCGAGGAAGCAATACCAGGCGGCAATGCAGATGCTCCGAAAGCAACGCATCAACCTAAACCTCATCTGGGATCACAATGTTATTACAGCTTATGTCAATTTGGGTCGCCTGGAACAGGCCTTACAGCTTATCTGGCAGGAGAAGCAGACGGATGCAGCGCTGGCAGACCAGTTACTGAAATACCTGCTCTATCTGGTGGATGTAAACGACTTGTACAACGTGGCCCTGGGCACCTATGACTTTGGTTTGGTTCTTTTTATGGCCCAAAAATCCCAGAAGGATCCCAAGGGATTTCTGCCTTATCTTAATGAGCTCAAGGCTCTGCCCACGGACTATCGCAAGTTCCGGATTGATGATCACCTTAAAAGATATCCCTCAGCCTTGTCCCACTTGGCTGCTTGCGGTGAGCAGCACTACGAGGAGGCTTTGGAGTTCATCAGAAAGCATGGCCTGTACACAGCCGGCTTGTCATGCTATCGGGAGCACGAGGAGTTCCACAAGCGCGTGTGCGTGGCCTATGCCGATCAACTGAGAGCCAATGCCAAGCTGGACAATGCTAGTCTTGTGTACGAAAGAGGAGGACAGCTGCAGCAGGCGCTGCTCAGTGCCAAGCGCACGTTGGACTGGCAACGCGTCCTAGTGCTGGCCAAGAAACTGGAGGAACCTCTAGATCAGGTGGCCCTGTCGCTGGTGGGACCTCTACAGCAACAGGGACGTCACATGGAAGCCTATGAATTCCTCCAGTGAGTCCATCGTTTTATTTGCGTGTGGCTGGTCGTCGCCGCCCCCCCCCCCCCCCCCCCCCAATCCTCCCCCAATATCCGCACCCATCTAAGCTTTACTTTCACTGCTCTGGAAATAAATGTAGCATTGAAATGCTAATTGAATGTATCGAAATGAAACAAAAAAAATTTTATTAAAAAACCGAACACTTATCCTTTAATGAATGCATCATAATTTTCTGATATTGGATGATTATAGCGACAGTTAGGATGCATACTGCAAGCGAAATTTTTTTGGAGGAGACTCGGCAGATCGTTAAAACCTCCCATACCTGTACATTATTTTTACGAAACACATTTTTAAAAAATTCCTCAAATGTATTTTTATTATATGGCTTTTAAATTTTTAAGCTATCTTCAGCCGTTTCGCCGCAATGAATTTCTAAAAAGCGGCCTTGCTAAGAATTAACTACTCGCCCCTCTCACCATCACTCCAACCGGTAATTGGCAATGGGCATGAATTCCCAATTGGTAATTTAGACACCTTCTACTAATATACACCATGGGGATGGATTCCCAATCGGTAATTGAGAAATAAGTAAGTGAGCTGCCGCGGCCCTAGCTATAAAGCTTTTAGCTATTTTCCCACTAGATCTAGCGCGACGACGACCCACAACAAGAATTGCCAGTTTAGCTTATTACAAGCTAGTTCTATCATTTTTAAAAATGGAAAAGCTTATGAATCTGGCATAACCTGGCAACACTAATTTAATATTGATTTGATTTGATTTTTCCCGCCAACGGGCTGGAATAGGAAACAGGAGCCAGAAGAGGAGTTTCCATAGTGGAGACTTGGAAGAGGCGCTGGCGGTCCTTGCCTGGCATTTATTGGAGGACCTACATGGCCTGGCTAAGGTCATGATTGCCTTTTTGTCACATGCAGCGACATCTGGGATTGGTACGGATCTGGACGTTTTAATGTATTAAAAATTCTCAATAATACTCTTCTGCAACCAAATGATTGCCTTAATTGCCTAATCTTTCTGTTTTTTCTTACCTTTAACTTGAGAAATTTTGCTTAAGTGAATATAAATTAATAACACTTTATTCCATTAATTTTTTAAACTTTAATTCATTTTTTATTTAACAAAATATCGATTTCTAAGTTTTAACACAGTGTTTTTTTACTCTTAATTTTTATAGAAAATATTAAAAAAACATAAAATAAAAATAATCTTATCCTTTGATGATGGCATTATATTTTTCTGATATCGGATGATTCTAGTGGCAGTTAGGATGCATACTCCCAACCGACCTTTTTTGTAGGAGACTCGTCAGATTGTTAATAGCTCCTATATATGTAAATTTTTTTTACGAAACACATTTTTTAAAAATTCGTCAAATACATTTTTTATATAGCATTTAAATTTTTAAGCTATCTTCAGCCGTTTTGCTGCAATGAATTTTTAAAAAGTGGTTTCTTTTGCTGCTAATTCATATTACCCCGTTCCCCCCTCCATTACTACATTCGAAGTAATCTATCTATTATCTATTTTCTCACCAGATTCAGGGTTTTTTAATTTTGTAAATTTATATTAATTTAAAAATTAATAATAATAATGATAACTCCCGGTTATAGCATGTTTTTAGCATTTATTTTTTATATTTAGGCTGTTTAAGCTTATTTTTGGGCAAAACCTAGCTTATACGAGAGAGAGAGAGAGAGAGAGAGAGAGAGAGGCAACACTGGTGTGTGGCATCTTCGGTGTGAAGCGACGCTGTTCCCGCTTAAACCAATCAGCTGGGCGAGTAGTGTTGGCTAACGGGCGCGTGGACACTCATTAAAGGTGTGGCAACTCTGTCAGTCAATTCCGTTTGCTTTGCGCCTCCTCGTTCGCATCAATTGTTTATATAGTTTTTGGTAAATAAACTGCCAAAACCGCGGCTTAAATGTGCAGGGAGTTGATCTGGCATAAGTTAAAGCTGTTCCCGTTCGAACTCACGTGATACGTGCCCCGTGCGTGTGCCCGCGACCACGCACATGGACCAGCAGCCACAGGCGACGCCGCCATCAAAGAAGCGCAGACACAGCGAGTATCATGATCCAGACTACTACCAGACAGAGCCAGCAGGGCCAGCAGAGCCACCTGGCCAGCAGCAGGATGAACCTGTCGCAGATGAGCAGTCGAAGCGGATCAGGGTGGAGGAGCAGGAGACGCAGGAGAATGTGGCGAAACCGCCTTCAGCCGAGGCAATGCGTCGTATCTGCGAGCTGGTGCGTCAGGAGTTCCAGCGAGAAATCACCCAAAAGGTGGAGCAGTTGACCGAGATCGACCGGCGGCTGCTCCAAGCCCGCCAGCTGTTGGACAAGCTACGCTACCTGGTAGTCAGCGAGTACTACCAGAAGCAACAGGTTCCCCTCACCACCGCCGACGTGGCCAAGGTGCGCGGCGACAGTCTCTTTGCGGACGAGGGCTCAACGCCGCAGTTGCCCCTGCATCCGGCCGTTAAGAAGATTGTTGGCAAGCGTCCGATTCCCATCCAGAATCACCTGCCAGAACGCACAGCAGCAACGCTAGCGAAGCAAACGATCAGGCTTCGGAATCCGGCACATCGACGGGCCGAGAGGCGGCGACAGCAAAAGATACGAAATCAAGGCATCGTAACCGATCACTCAAAGGTCACGCCCGATGAGCAGAAGCAGGAACCAGCACCCGTTGCTGTTGTGAAGCTGGAGGATGAGCAGCCGTGCACCAGTCGCCAGGCGTACGAAAAGCAATTGGAGCTGAATGCTTCGCGACTGAACAACAAGAATAAGTTCAACTTTGTGGTGGGAAACACATCCAAATACATTGGCGAAGGCTTAAGGGAGAACTCCAGCGAGGGCCATGCTATGAAATACAAGTGGTTGGTCTATGTGCAGGGCAAAGATCTTCCCCAACCCCTGAACACGTACATCAAGAAGGTGCGTATTCATTTTAAGGAGCTTAAAATTGATTATAACCCTTTTTTTACCTACTTTTTCAGGTGCGCTTCCAGCTGCATCACTCGTACCGACCCAACGACATTGTGGACGTGCACAGTCCACCGTTTCAGCTGTCCCGACACGGCTGGGGCGAGTTTCCCATGCGCATCCAGCTATTTTTCCAAGAAGCCCTGCAGGAGAAGCCCGTGCAGCTGATGCACACGGTTATACTCGACAAGACCATGTCAGGCCTGCACACAATGGGGGCAGAGACTACGGTGGAGATCTGGCTAAAAGCAGAACAGGCTTTAACGAATCGTGAAACTGAGAAACCTACGTCAACTTTCCATATGCCTCCTGCATTGGCTGCTCTCCCGGATCCGCCGCCGCCGTCCCCGGAGTCCTGTAAGCCTCGCACCATATCGATCACTCAAAATAAGGAAGAGCTGGATGACAATCTCTTTGCGGGCATCAACAAAATTGAGCTGAGCGACGATATCGAGCAAATTGAACCCACTGTCCTCGTCTCGGAGCCCCTGAAACTCAGCTACAGCCCTAGAAAGCAGCAGCCACCGACACCGCCCAGACCTCAGCTTCGATTGAATGCCGCACCTGTGAGTGCTTCCAAGCCTTCTGTCGTCTATCTGCCGGTAAACGGTAGAGCTCAGAAGCAGGAATCTTTGCGAACAGAACAGGAACACAGGCCAGAAGCCTCACCCCAAAAGCGGTGGCTGGAGTCCCCGACAGATAGGCCTCCCATAAAGCCAGTGCACAATGGCCATCACCAAAGAAAGAAAAACATGGTATTCCAGAAAGCCGGGAAGCTGTACATTATCGATCCTCAGCAGCGAAAGCTAAAGCAGTCCGCAAAGCAGCAATCGCTACTAAAGCCGCAACTGAGTCTCCTCAAGGCGCCGACTGCTATGCGATGGCATTTCCTGCAGTGCATCCAGCACGATCACGGATATGCGAACATGAGCACAAACGACGTGGACGAGAAACCAATATTTCTGCACAGCGTCACAACGCCTATTGCGACGACCACCACTCCCTTGCATACCGGACCTCGTCGGCTGCAACAGTCCTTTGTCGGTGTACATTTCTGGAACATGCGCAGTGCCGTGGAATTCCTGCTGCGTCGAATGCCGCTCACTTGGAACAATCAGAAGGCTGAGGAAGAGCATCCGTTCACCTGCTCCACTTTGGAAGCATTTCAAGGGCAGACTGCGATGAAACAGCGTTGTTTTGAGTACATTCGGGCGCGCCTTCTTCGTCGCTACCTCTCGCAGCACCTCAAGCTGCAAAAGTTGGATACAAGTGGCAGGGAACACTACTGGAGCTTGCGAGAGATCGTGGCATTCGCCCGGGTCCACGGTTACACCCCTCCACTGAAAATGCTGACGTTTGGCGGGGAATCGCAGCAGAGTCGGAAAACGGGAGTTGAAGAACAGCTAGCTCAGCGGGTGCAGGAACAGCTGAAGGAGAAGCCCCAGCCGCAACTGTCGGCCTACTGCAGTCTCAGCCCCGGGAATCGACTGCAGGCTTGGATGGACAAGCAAAGGATACTTTTGAAGGGGCACGATCAAAAGATGCTGGATCAGGAATTCATCGATGTGTTGGGCGTGGAGAGGATTCATTGCGAAGCTAACTCCAGAAGAAACCAACCAAGGAGTAGAAACCTCCAAGAAGTGAATCGCAGAACTCGGCTTTGCCTACCCCCGCCAGATCATCTGGACTCGGAGACGCAACTGGTTCAAGTCATGTGCAAGGACATCAATATTACCCTGGAGCCGGAGGAGTCTTTGCCAGGCGTCTCCCAGCCGGTGGCTCTTACTCTGCTGGCACACGTGCTGCGCACGTTTGTCGACCGACTAGTCCGCCGCTCAGTGGCGGTCAAGCTGCAGCAGGATACGGTGGAACAGCTTCCGTCGCCGGCGGCCAATGCTACCCTATGCCTGCAGCCGCACGACATCGGTCGGGCCATCAGTCAATGCCCCGAGCTTGACTTCTTGGGCAATACTCACCTGGGCGTCGAGCCCTTGGAGCCACAAACCTAATCCTCGGATGCCATAGCCCAAAATCTTTTAATTGTATGTTTGATTACGCATATTAGTTCAAATTCTGCTGGGATATTAGTCGATATCTAAATAGTCTCTTGTACGTTCGTAAGCATAAAGATAGGTAATAAATTAACTAATTTTTATACATAAACGGCGTAATACTCATGCTTATAACCGATATCCTTGCATACATATTTCTAAATTTCGGATCCTCTAGAGGACTATTCTGTATACAGTCCTCTTTAGTCTTTAGTTGACTCTTATTTACGTTCATTCTATTCGAACATAACCGGACGTTTGAAAGAAGGGGAAAGTATGGTACATATGAGATATGGACCTAGACTATATACAATTATTTACAGATATTTACAACTGTTAACACTTAATTACAATATTATTGTACAAAACGGGAAAATTAACGTTCATTTAAAATAGATATGTTAGCTTTTACCCTATAAGTATGCAGTAGAGTGTATAGAAAGAGTAGAGAGGATTCCAAGTGAATCAATCATAACGGTTAATGTTAATTGTAGGCGAAATCATGATGCAAATACAACAGGTGGTCTCATCACAAAAACTGCTCTCTTTTGCCAGTCGTGCAATCTTATCTTAGAGCTTTTCTTTTCTAAGAGGTCGCGCAAAAAGAAATCTAAATAATGTTTTAGCATTGGATGAGATCACCTTTCAAAATTGCATCATGGGCCACCCAAGAATGGATACTCTCATTTCCTCTCCTCTCCGGAGTATTTGCACGTCTTTCTCTTTGGGCTGTTCTCTTCACCGTTGTTCGATTTCATTCATGGCGCATGCTGATGATCTTTCGGGGTCCATCTGTTTCTCTGGCTCCCCAGTCTCTATTCCTACGTGCGCGCAACAAGACCTCTCGATAGGCACAAGGCAAAGCAAAGCAGAGAAGAGCCCGCTTCCCGCGCTTGCTGCTCACTAAAGTTAACTAATTAAATTTTTGGCCAGACATAAAATGACTCACGAGTCCTAGTTGTTCGGTGCCTAGAATGCCGGAGCCTTTCCCAGGCAACCACAGTGCCGCCGCTCCAGTACGTTGCCCTGACCCCCCTCCTCTCTGTCTATAATAAGCTCTTGGATCACCAATTCTGTGATTTTATTCTCCTTGTGTTGTGTGCGTGAAAATCGTGTGACAGAAAATGTGAGGCGCTAAAAATGTTCTATTTATATTTTGCAGTAAAAGCCACAAGCGCTGGCCCCCCAGAGGAGATGCAAGTGTATAATATAATGTTTCTGCTTCTGTTGCGACGCCAAATTGCATTTGCGGTCATTACGCCGCAGCTTGATCCTTAGATCGCTCCAAAATCTCTTTATTGACTCAATTTCCACCCGCCGGCGGTGGGCCATTGGTCTGGTCCGCCCCCCATTTCGGAACGCGGCGCCAGCCAGCGTTTTCCAATGATGCAAATCTCATTTATCCACATACTTAAAGTAATTTTCGTGCTCTCAACAATTGTCGCCGTCACAGGTAAGTGCATATTGATGCCAATGATTCCACCTATCATTATATCCAGGGTTGCCAGGATTTCCAACACAAAACGATTTTTGACTCCTGGTTTGAAAGCTTCAAATTTTAAAAATATAACCACAATAAAAAGAAAACATTTTTTAAAAGTAATTTTTAAATTTAACAAAAGTTTTACATTTTAAAAATTGGTTTAGTTTATATGCAGATTTTTAACCGAATTAAAACTAATAAAAAAAAATTAAAATAAGCATATTTTCGGCTTAGTTATAATATTTAAAAATCATTAATTTTCGTAAAAGGAAATGATCATATAAAAATATACAGGTCTGTTCCAATTTCCACTCGGAAGTGAATTAGATAACATTTTCGGATTTTCATTGATTTTTCGGAAGTGATTAAGTCCCTATAATATGCAAACTTTAAATCTTAATGATCGTATTTCAAGGCCAAAAAGCAAATGATTGCTCAAAGTCGTAAATATGTCGATTCAACGTTAAAATATTGAATAACACAAAACTAAATATTGAAAAAAAAAAACCGGAAAACAATATAACATAATTATTGCATTTTTACATCATTAAAATTGTCAAAAATTATAATTTGAACTGAAATTAACACTTTCTTTTATCAATTTGATTCCCAATCCAATGGCATTTTGTTTATAACCCATTTCTTCATCCTAATCTTCTACAGATTGTTGTTCGAGCCGGATCTTACTCCTTCGTGAGCACACGCTGAAAATTGTGCAGCATCAGCACGATTATCACATGCATGAGCATGCCCACGAGCTGCAGCAGAAGATCGAGGAGACAGCGGTCCAGATGCTCAACCAGTTGGAGTTGCAGCGTCACCAGCTGGAGGCCTCGGTCCAGGACGCGGCCGAAGAGTTGCGTCAAAATGCAGATACAGACACAGAAACTGATCTTAACCCAGATCCGGACAAAGACAAGCTGTATGCGCAGCCTGTTGAGGAGGCGACTGAGGCCGGGAATCTGGCACAGGAAACAGATATCTTCGGATCCAGTACTGCAACCTGGTTGACCCACCGCAGCAGCGCCCCGACAGCATATTCCTCCTACTCCGAGACTGTGACCATGTCCACAACTGTTGCTACAGACACAGGAGACTCTCCGCCCATTGACCAGAGCTCAGCCAATCCGCTTGACTCCAGCACACCCAGACCAGAGGACAAGGGAACCAACCGCACTAACGAGACCGAAGTTCAAATGCTGCCGTGCAGCGAGGAGTACAATACGAGCTTTTGCTTGAACGGCGGACACTGTTTCCGGCATCCGATGGTCAACAATACGTTCTTTCACTCTTGCATCTGCGTCAACGATTACGATGGGGAGAGGTGCGCCTACAAGAGTTGGAATGGTGAGTACGATATGGCATGGTGTTTGATACCTTGCAAGCACTAAACTATACTATACTTTTGTAAACAATTCATGTTTCAAAATTTAGTTTTTTGCGTCCATGCGTTCGTAGTAAAAATGATCAAAAATCAAACCAAATCAAATCCCCATTCATCCTTACAGGTGACTATGTCTACACACCGCCGACACTGCACAGGAAAGTCCGGATGGCGCAGATCGTCTTCTCGTTTCCCGTGCTGATCATGCTCTCGTCGCTCTACGTTCTGTTTGCAGCCGTCTTCATGCTCCGCAATGTGCCGGATTATAATCGCCGGAAGCAGCAACAACAATTGCAACACTTGCACAATCAACGTTTTTTTGTCAGATGCTAAGAGAGGTCCTTCTTCGGCCTGACAAAGAAGAGACTCTCCTTTGGGTTTAGATTTGGAAACAATTTTTGGTTTCACACCTATATAGCGACTTTTTTTTTCTTGATGGCAAATTCTTTGACCAAATATTGTATTTCTTTACGTTGCGCAGCGTAAAATTAATGCTTTAATTTATTGAATACATTTAGTGTACTTGGTAGGATTTTCTATTTAGTTTTGCAAAAAGACTCACAATTATATAGTATTTGCTTTTTTCTTGATCATTTCATATAAGTTTCGTTTTGTTTCGCTTTTGAAGCTTTCGTTGGAGCTTTGTAGCTTGTTGTTTTTGTGGTAACATTTAGTTACGTTAAATTATAGCCATAACGAAATATTAAGAACGTACTTAGAACATAATCTCTTAGCGCTTACTCCAAGTTACCAGGACAAATGGTTATTATAATATCTCTTTTCTTTTTTTTTTTGTAACACTCGGTTACACACACATCGTGTATATTGTTTAGAGAGAAAAACTATACTTTTTGTACATGTATTAAAGATGAGGAATATGGGACTCGAATCGACGGGACTATAAAAAATTCAAAAACTGTGTTTCCTTTGGCATCTCCATCTTTGTCTGTCTCTCTCTCTCTCTTCATGGCTGGGTGGATATGAGTGAAGCACACGCTTGGTTTTGGGTTTTTATATTTTATAATATATATTTTATCCAATATTTCGTCCAAAAATTCTTTACAAATTTCTTCGAACTTACAGTTAAATGTATAGTAGAAATTATTCAAAAAATTCTCCTCAGTTTTTCATCAGCAGTTCATCGTATATATGATTTGTTGATTTCTTTCCTTATTTTTTGTTTCGTTTCTATCAAAGATCATCAATATGAGAAATGGTATGTAATGCGCATGTGTGTTGTTTTGTGGATGTGTGTGTGTGTGTGTGCTTGATGGGTGGTGACGGGAACGGGAACGGAAACGGAGGAGGATTCCCCAACGTTCTCTGGAATTCAGAGCTACGCCAATACCAAAACTTGATATTGGTTGGCTGCGCGGATGGATGGATGGATGGCGGTCGTGTGGATGTTGCTTTTGCTCGCGTGTTGTATGTATATCATCTTGGATTAGGGATATGAAGTTCGTACAAAAATTATTTAAAATATGTAAATGTTAAAAAATGTATTTTTACTTGTTTTTTTTTTTTTGTTTTTCGTTTTCTTGTTTTTGTTTTTTTATATATCTCGTTTATCTTGTAATTGTTTTTTACGTTGCGTTCTTTTGTTTGTTTCTTGTTGTTGTTTTGTTTTTAATAATATGTTATATTATATATAATAATTATGAGTAGGATTATTCGCATGTAACGGGCAGTTGCTGTTCCTGTGTTGTAACATCTGCCGCGGCATTCTTCTCCTTCAGATCCTTGGCGAGATCCACCTGTTGATAAAGACAGACATATTAATATATAATATTAGGCAAGGCATTTCATTGGGTATCGTGTGTGTCATATGCAAAAGGAATGGAGCAACTGAAAGCACAACAACAACAATTAGGAAAAAAATAATCAAAATATTAAGGACGCGACAAATAAAACAATCCAAAAAAGGTTATGCCAAAAATTAATGTAAATGTAATTTAATAATATTAAGCGATTTGTGGTGTAGTGAGTGGTGTGTGGTGAACATTTAGGTAACAGTTGTTGTGTATTTTTATGGTCTTTAATTGGTTTTTTAGTGAGAGAGCGCAAGAGTTACGGCAGCCATACAGGTAAACATTTTTTGGGTTAGAACAGAGCGCTAAAATGATTTCGTGTTTGTTTGTTGTTTTTGTTTCGTTTTGTGTGTGTGTGTGTAAGTGGTGTTCGGGATGATTTAGCGTGTTTGTGTATGGATTCTTGTTTGTTGTTTGTTAATTTACACCAAAATGCAGTCGCTTATCCTCTCAGGGAGTTTAGTAGTAGTAGAACGTACATCATTCGCATTATACTTCACCAAAATAGAGTCTCATGCAATCGATCCCCAGCAATCTATCAATCAAGTTCAAATACTAAACGAACTACGGAATTAACTACATAAAGAGCGCACAACAACTGATGCACACACACACACACACGCGCACACGCACAATGGAGAAGTTGAGAAAGCAGGAGAAGCACACCCCCAGGACAAGACCAAATCCCATGCCCCCACACCAAGTGGAGAGCAGCAGATGCAATACAATGGCAACAGTTGTGTGTGGTTGGTTGCTTGTCGAGGTGTTTATTGTTGAGGATGATGGTGCAGACTCACTGCCAGTTGATATTATTCACCTTGTTGCTGCACTCGCCCGCCAGCGCTTCCGTGGAACTCACATCCAAATCGGTCAGCAGCTCTCCTTTGCCGTCCTTGGTGATCGGTTCCGCCAGATGTTCGCTAATGATGTTTCCGACTACGTCGCTTTCGTTTTCGTTTTCGTTCTCGTTCTCGCTATGCGTATCCTCGATAATGATTTCCTGCTTCTGTTCCTGCTCCTTCTCTTCTTCTGGTTTAGTTTCTTCCTTATCCACAACGATGTCTACTACTTCTTTCTCTGCTTGCGTCTGTTTATCGACAGGCTCTTCTTCAGCGGGGCCGTTTGTTTCCTCAGCGGCAACTTCCTCTGTAACCGCAGCAGTTTCCTCCTCTACGACAGGTACAGGAACTGCAATATCCTCAACGTCCGCGGGATCAATGGGAGCAGGGACTACGACAGATTCCTCCGCATCGCTTGAGGATGGAATAACTGCTGCAATTGGCTCTTCGAATGCAGCCGGTGTGGTAGTTGAGTCATCATTGCCAACATTCAAAGAAATTTCCTCTACAACTGTGAAGGTAGTTTCTTTCGGCGCTTCAGGGATGGACTCTTCCTGCGTCTCATCAACCTCCACCAGTTTTTCCTTCTCAGTAACGATTTCGGCCGCTTGCTCTGTGATCTCAGCCACAATACTAATGGCTTGCTGCTCAATCTCTTCGCGCTGCTCTTCAGTATTCGTCTTGACAGGTTCCTGGTCCTCGATAACATCTTCTTCGGAGAGAACAAAGGCGGAGACACGGGATGGCGGCGGGGATTTGGGTAATGGAGGTGGGCTGCTGCTTCTAATCTCCACAGGCTCCGGAACTTCTGCTACATTCTCGGTTTCAACTTTGGGAACAACATCAAGTTCGGCTACAGACTCGGGCTCGGCTAGGGCAACGGCAACAGGGACAATGGAAACAGAGACCTCGACTTCGGCCTCGGACACGGAAGGAACAACCACAAAGCCCTCGGCCTCGGTCTCGGCTTCCGTTTCAGCTTCAACCTCGCTGCTAACCGCTTGGATAATCGCCGCCACAACTTCCTCCTCCGCTTGGCTGCTGCTGCTGCTGGTGGTTGTCTCTGGTGCCTGCGTTTGGGAGGTGGGAAGGATCGTGTTGGTTGTTTTGGTTAGGATTGTTTGGGTCTGAACTAACTCTGCGGCTGCTGCAACGGTCGCTTCTGTCTTGGTGCTTGTGCATGTTCTTTCTGTTAATTCTGTTGTTGTTATTGTTCTGTGTGCAGTGTTCTCTGTGATTTCGGTTGTGGTTGTTGTTGTTGTATTTACAGTGTAGTTTTGGCTGGTGCTGTCTGTACTTGTGTGTTTTACCTCAATTTGCTGTCCCTTCTCGGCCTCAACGGCGACGGGAGTGGGTGGTGGCGTGGCAGTGCCATTGGTGCCATTCTGATGCGGCTGCTCTTCGTCAACGTTGCTTGGAATGTTGTCAGCTGCCGGGGGTGCTGTCTCGGCCACTGGGGATTCGGCCAGTCCATTGCTAGATCCATTAGTAAGCGCCTCTCCATCAGCGGCTCCATGTCCATTGGTCACCACTACCTTCTCCTGCTCTAGCTGCTGGCTCTCCTTAACGGCGGCGACTTCTTCGGTGGCAGTGACGGTGGGTTCCTCAACGGGCTTGGGCTGTGCCGCTTCCTCGACTGGAGCTGGTGCTACCACAGGCGCCGCCTTTTCGGCGTCACCATTGGCCTGTTTCTCCTGCTCAGTCGCAGAACCATTCTCAGCTGGTTTATCCTCCTCCTTGGCAGCCGTCGTGCTGGTAGCAGCGCTGGCAGCCTAAAAAATATATTAATGATAAGTAAATTTCATCAATAAATGAAAGCGTTTTGTATTTTTATGTCCCACAATAATTACCTCGGCTGGCTTTTCGGCCTCACCGTTCGTTGTGGCCGCTGGCTCTGCGGGAGCAGCTGCATCCGCAGCCGGAGCGGCGGCTGCCTCGGCCGCCGTGGGCGACGTTGTGGCAGAGGTGGGGGATACAGCTTCCTCGGACTTTGCCGGCTTTTGTTTGTCCTTCTTGCCAAAGGAGATGCTGCGGAAGGACCACTTCTTTTTTACTTTGTCCTTCTTGGACTTGGACTTGATGCTTTCGTCGGCGAGCGGAGTGATGTCTTCGCCAGCCGCCGCCTCCTTGGGGGATCCCTCCTCGGCCTTCGATGTCTCAGTCGCTGCAGCGGGATCGCCGCCACCCTCAGCGGCCGCAGCATTCTTTTCGGTGGTCAGATCTTTGTCGTTTTCGGAGTTCTCCTCGGTTTCCTTCTTCTGTTCGGGGAAAATAAATTATATTAAAATTTACAAAAATCATATATTATTTCCTGACTTACCTCTCCTGCAGCTCCCGCTGCAACCTCTCCATCTGCACCGCCCTCTTTGGGTGTGGGCGCATCACCATTCACCGCCGCCGGTGCATCAGCCTTCTGGTCAACGTCGATCTTCTCCACCTTGCCGGCCACCTCGTCTGTCTCCGCCACCTTCTTGGGGTCGGTGGTGATGTCGATTGAACGCTTGCTCTGAGCTTTACCCATTTTTTTCAGCTGATCCTCTTTTGTTGGTCGCTAGTGTAAACTGCAAGTACAAGGAAGAGGGAATGCTTTGTTTAGTTAAGTGTGCAACGTCGCAGTAATTTATTTTTAGCATGCGTATTTCCTATTTTCGCATTTGACATTTTCACTTAGTCACACGATCTTTCAGTTCCCAGAAGACCTCATTACTAAATTAGCCATTTATTCAAGAAAGAAATTATTATATTTACTACTTTTCTGTGTTATTTTATATGGTTTTTCAAATGACGTATTTCAAGGCATTTGGAAATATTTGATAGCAGATATGACTAAGTGGGCAGACCTGATTTTTTACTAATAAATTATGGAAGGAATCCTTAATCCTCAGCCAGATTTTTATAGAAAATCGCATTTAAAATGGAAACTATCATTTTCACACCTATTAAAGTTATTTATTTAACAATTATAAATAAATATTCTTTCAAATCTTTAGAAAATACTAACTATCGTCTTCGATTATCCAGTGAGCACTGTGACTACCAAAACCTATAAGTCAGAGAGGCAGTGGCAATAATCGCTTACGGTTCCAGGCGCCTCCCATGAATCATCGACACTTGAATGTCGTTTCTGTTCTGTGTTTTTACTGGAAAGTTGTTCATATGAAACAACGAAACAGACACCGCACCATTACTAAGGAGAAATATAAAATGGGGCTGGGCTGCCCTTAGTAGCGTGCATGCAATGCGTCATTTTGAAGAAAATCGAATTACACACAACATTTTTTGCAAACCGAATGAAACAGAAACCGTAGCAAAGAGCGGGAATTCCGGGAGGTGAGGTGAGAGTTTCAGTTGAGTTGCACAAAAAGTTTTTGCATTTTTTAGGGGTTGTAAAAAATGGAATGAAGGTGTGTGTATGTGTGAGTGTGGGTTTAATTGTCGGTTTATGCTAGGAAGCTAAAAAAAATGGCGGTAACACACAAGGGCTGAAAGCCAGCTGTTCCGAAATGCTTTATCTGGACCCGGTGAATCAACAGCCTCCCATAACCCCCCAAGGCCTATATCTAGTATCACCCACACACGCACTATGGGCACGTGGTGCGTGCGCTTGCCATCTGTGCACACGAATCTTCTCCGGGAATCCGTCAGTGAGTCATCATTACCTTCAATTTATTGTAGCTGGCCGGGTAGTTAGCATAGGGAATGAGTCAAAGACTGGACAGGAAGCAATGCATTGATTAACGGGCGATGGGCAATGGAAATTCAAAAGCAGCAATATTGACGATTCGTAGAAGTCTTTTTTGAATCACAGTGTTTATTGTTAGAACTTTTTTATAATTGAGTAATACGATTCTTATGAATGATAATGGTATAAAACGGGGAAAAGAAAATACACACACCCTATTAAATAATTACAAACAAAGACCGCCATTAAATAAGACAATTTCTACCTTAAAAGCGATAGTAATTTTTATAGAATTACAAATCACAAAATAAACTTAATTTATATATATATTTCTCGACCTAAAAATGGAGAAAAATGTACACAAACACACTCCCTGCAAATGAAATATAAACAAAACCGCCCTGAAATGATAAGGTTTCCAATTAGAAATAAAAGCTTAAGTTTTTGCACTGAACTCGCACTCAGAACACTCACATACATATACACACGGGGTCTCGTGCACACTCGGCTCAAGTAATATCAATTTAAATACGTAACGAGACAAGACATCGGGTTTCAAGACGCTCGAGAGGTCAACGAACTCCTTGCCGGGAATTAATATAACACCATTTCATTCCATTCCATAAAATACAATACAATACCGGCGGACTGAAGACTGAAGCTCTTCCTCGGTTTGTACTTCGATCGGAGTGATAACGGATGCTTGCCGCCAAAGTGAAAGAGACTATTAATTCCTGGCCTATCCAAAAACGTTGAAAACTGGATGAGTAATTGCCGAAATATGCCGGCTCAACCCTCGTAAGCGTGTGTAAGTGTGCTGGCAAGCGTAATAACATAAAAGCGTAAGTAAACTGGCGCGCATGACGCATCAAGGAAAAAGGACATCGGGAGAGCCCGAGAGAGAGAGAGAGGGACAGAGAAAGGACGAGAGAACGTGTTAGAGAGGAGGGTTGCCGGCACTCCGGCAATGAACAACTTCAACAAGAATAACATTAACGGGTCGGTCTCTGGTCAATGCAAGTCGGAAACCATGGCAACCTAGCAACAACAGATGTCGCTCTGCGAGAACGGAGCTCCCAATTTCCCACCCTCCCTTCCCCTCGGGCGTGCGAAAATAATTGAGTGCGGTCCAAAATTGCATGAATGCGGCACGAACTCCCCCAACTTTAAGCTTTATTACTCACATTTCCATAACGCTATAACCTCAATGGTCTTGGCTGTCTTCCCAAACTCGAATCAGTTAAATTTTAACAGCATTGCATTATGAAATATAATTAATTATAATTGTTTTATAATGACTAAGGCTACATTACGAGATGTAGTCGTACATTTTATTTCAGAGATGCTAAAGAAATCGTTGCAGATTTTAAATCATTTGAAACGTTAAATAATTTTGCTAAATTTTTATGATACTGATCTAGAAATGCAACTATGTTTTATAAACTGAAAAAGTCATTTCTTTATAAAAGCGAAAGATCGACTGCATTTCATTGTTTCCCAAATTGAATAAAGGGGGGCGAGGGCCTATTGCTGTGGCGCGTCCCATCTAAATTTGTAATCTATGAAAATTACTTAATGGACGACAACAACGACAGTTTTCGGGGCCTTTGTGTCTTGACTTTTTATTAGTTTAATTCAATTTGGACACGACTTTTGACATGTGCGCCCGCCGCTTTCACACGCATTCCCCTTATTGACGCCCCTCCTCCTCCTCCACCCTGGATTCCCTCGCAATTGGATTGGATGGTTGGCGGACAAAGGAAGGCGCACAGCTCAGCACAGCAGAGCTCACAGCGCACAAAACAGCAGCCGCGGTCTATAAATAAAAGCGCATTTATCAACAATGGAGTGTTCGGAAAAAAGAAGCAGCAGCAGCAACACCACCAACAACAGTCGCTTCACGACACAAAGAGGCGCTGCCCTGGGAGAGTGTGCAAGCTTCAATTCATTCCCCCCGCCCTGCTGTTGCTGCCGCCCATCAATTTTGACACTTCAAGCTGTTGTGTATCACTTTGCTGCTGCTCCCAGTGCTGTCGAAAAAAAAGCAACAAAAAACAAGCTAAATCACACAAGTTTTGAAGTGCAAGTTACAAGGAGAAAGGTAACCCCAGGAACCTTAGGTTGCCCGAAAAACAAAATCAAAAACAAATGGAAGAACTCACATTTCACAACTAAATCTTTACTATATTTTTTTTTTAAGTTAAAAATTCTTTCCCAGAATATAAAACCATATATTTACATAGGCTAAAAGGTTTTAAGAAGGAAGAATTAAACTTCAAAATAGGACATTCTCAAACATAATTCCTGAAAGTTCGAAAAAATAGCTAAATATAGAAAAGAAGGCAACTCTATTTCTCGCTGGCCCTCGCCACCTAACAACGACCCTCTCCTTGTGCTCTGGAACACAGAGAGATGGAGATGAGACGCTTTGATACGTAAATTAAATTGATTGTGCTGGAATGTGCCGGCTGGAATGACTGTCCGAATGTCTGAATGTCTAGCCGGCCGGCCGGTCATACATTAATTTCTGTGTGTGTGTTGCTTGTTAAAGCGCAGGCGCGGAGGAGCATTCCATTCGACTCGTATCCATCTCGATTCCGATTCCCATTCCCATTCCAATTCCACCAAGATCGGTGGCAGTGGCATGTCCATATACATTGTTGTGCAATTAAAATTGAAAAGTTTCACCATTTGCAGTAGAGGGACAGACAAACAGACAGACAACAAATGACTGGAAGAAGAGAGTGCATGCGCGCGCGCAGCAGTCTCAATTGAACTTTTATAAACTAATCAAGGGGGATCGTTAATGGCATCGCTCACACGTCCATCTGACCAACCATCCATCCATCCATCCATCTAGCCAGCCATCCTCCTCGCAATTGAGTGGAAAGTTTTCCTCAATCAGGCTCAAGTGTGCGTAAGTACGAGTGGGAGAACAACAATAAGACGACGAGGAATAAGAAAGCAGAGTGCACTTCTCTGCTGCTCTGTTGTTGTCCGGCTGATAAGCCACGCCTAACCCGCAATCAGACGCTGCTGCAGTTGGCTTTATTGAGGGTACACAGACATTGTGCTTGCAGTCGCAGTCCACATTAATTGTCATCAAAAAACATTCTTTTTATGGAGCCCCCACGCAAAAATAAAACCGCCTGCATGTGTGTTCCTCCTATACAATCTTATGGGCAATCTCAAACCAAAATATAAAGGGAATATGATTCCCAAAAGCGTGCGAAATAAGCAACATGGAAAAAAAAGAGGCAGACAATTTGTATTGTTTATTTTTTCAACCCACTTGCAATCAAAGGTCTTTTTTAAATATGTTTAAAAAAAATCATTTGATAAAATTCAACTCTTTAATATTAAATAACCATAAATAACTTGACAATTATTTTCATTCTTGGTATAAGATATAATTTACTTCAAGTTAATAATACAGGAATTACGAAGAAAAAATATGTTTAATCATAGGTGTATTTCCCCATAAAAGAAACCTTTACAGAACATGCCAGACTGCAAAGTCAGACTTCCAGATCGGTATTTTAATCAGTTAATCAGTTCGTAATAAGTAAATCGATCCCATAAAATTCTAAAAATAGTTTTATACATAAAATTTATACGAAATAGCTTTATAAAAGGCATGCTAATCGCATTAACAATCTCTAAAGTCGCAAATTCCAATCACGCTTAAAAAAAAGGCCCAACCGACTACGACTTAGCATGTAACAAAGTCATGACTAACCCTAGTGGCTTTCCTAAAACCGTTTCATCAGTTTAGAGAAATCAGCCAAAAACCTTAGAAGAAAACTGAGGGAATTGCGGGAAACAAAATGAGGAAGGAGAAGAGAAGCATGTCTCAAGTGACCACCGGATATAATTGTTGTTGCTATGTGTGCTGGATGTGTGGAGTTGTGGCAAAATGAAAATGATACGATACGTAAAACGAATGCATTCCATAATTAGTAGCCAGAGTTGGTACCCACACAGGCCCAGGGCACTGGCACACGCACACTCGACGGTTGACAAGACCCAAAGAAAGAGAAAATATATTTTTTTCAATTATCATTTCCGGTCAATTCGGAATGTTCTGACCGGACAAGCCAACTACCCAACCATTGTCCGTCTATACAATTCAATCCCCTTTGATATGGATACACTCACATGGCCAAAAATAAAAAAGAGATCCATTGTTAACGGGACACACAGAACCTAATATATTTCTCCATATCGGAGGAGAGTGTTAAAATAACGACAATGATAATACTAGAAGAGGAAATCGTGTTTTTCGTAAAGGAAAGACTGTAGCAGGGGAGGGGCCACCAACAGGAACAAGCTTACTCAATTGATAAATGCAATTGTGGGAAACAAAGAACATAGCCGTATCAGCAAGTGATTCAGAGGAGAACGTTGACGGTTCTTCACCCGATCAGCGAGAAATAGTGGGTGCTGCTTTTGCTACGTGATTGTGGATGGTAGCAATATGTATGTATGTTCCAACCGTGTTTGGGTCAAACCTATATTTTCCATGGCAAGTTAAGCATGCTGATCTTTAGATATTCTGATGATCTTGGCCAAACATTACCTGCCCCACAATGTAGCAGTCGCTGCAGAAATACAGTGTACATAAGACGTGCCTCAGTCTAGTTTTTCTTATGGCTTGACAGCAGATGTGTGTAGATACAACAGATACCGGCTTATCTAGCCGGTTTTTATCATATCTTCAAGATACTCGAGTACTTGGCAAACCAACACACACATAGAACCGAGTATGTACGAGTGGTGTGTACGATGGGGCATCGATCGTAAAATTAGACGCTCTTGAAAAGAACTTCTTCCTCTTGGCCTGCCATTCAAAAACTATCAAAACAGACACAAGACCAAGACGAAGACGAAGAAGCAGAACCACACACACACAAGTACGAAATATAATGAGGCCCAAAACGCATAAAATCATCAGCAAGAATCGTTAAATTTTATGAGCTCGTTGAGAACGTCCAATATGTCTTTGTATGTGCGTATTCCTATTTACATATGTGTACGAATATATCTGTGCTATGCCTTCAAACTTCTTTTAGCAAGGCGCAAAAATCCGAAATGGCAAATGTCTGTCTGTATGTGCGTAGTACTAGCACTCGAAAATATTTCAGCCATGTGTAATGCCAAGTTCCATACGCAACAATTTGGATTCCATCAGTCAGGAAAATATTTAAAGAATTTACTTTAAATAATACTTTGGTAAAGAGAAAGATATGAGATTTAGTTTTAAAACAAGCAAACAAAAGCCTTATCGCGACAGCGTTTAAATTAAAAGATAAATGTGTTTCAACTTTTAGGTGAAAGACTATCTAATCGTGACAATTTCGCTTTTAAGATAACATTCAGAGATGGGTGAAGATGGCCCCAAAATTAAGAATGAGATAAGCCATGTCTAAGTATAAATTTAATCTGCATTTCCGACTTGCTGTTTGTTTTTAGAAAACCTTAATGAGATATTTTCAAATCAGAATAGAACTTAAACTTTGTAATATTTATCAGACAGATAAACTGATAATAAATTAGTTTAAAATTCAAACCTTAACTGAAAATGGATAAACTGACTGAAAGTATTAAGTTATTTCTCCCAAATTTCGATTTTTCCCATTGCTAACCCACACATCATACTCTGGAAACACTACGCCTAAGGGGCATCAAAGAGCGCGCGCACTTAAATCAACTCTTCAAGCTGTGGGCCGGCGTTGAAAATAATTACAATAAATATTTAAATATTCAAAGCTTGGGCTTCCTTTTCCCTTTCCCCCATTTAGCTAGAATGGGACAGCAGGCGAAATAGGGGAGAGCGAATAAGTGCCAATAAATTTGTCGCCAGCCCACGCATGGTCTTCCTTCTCCTCCTCCTCCTCCTCTTGGTCTTCTCATTTCTCGTCTTTTTCTTCGCTCAATTGAAAAAGGATAAAACGAACTGAAAATAAAATAGCAACAAACAGCAGGAGCTGGCAGCAAGAACACTAAACCAGTTCGCTGCTGGCTTCTCTCCGGGTACTCCATGCAACTCTCTCTCTCTGTGACTCTCTGGCTGCCTCGCCAGCGCTTTGCGGTTAATTAAAACTGGGAGAGGCATGCGACAGTTGTAAGTTGTGTATTAAAAAGTAGTAAGAACCACAAGTAAGGTAGCATGGCCAATTAGTCGGTCGTCTTGGGAATTAGCATTTATTTTCAGTGAGCGATTGAGTGCTATTCTGATTAGAAATTCACAGGGGATACTCTGGAGTGGAGTGTGGTAAGCGCGGCTCTTTTATAAATAATTCATTTCGATGACTCCTCCTCTCCCCTCTCTCCTTTCTCAGCTTTTTCCTCTATTTCCGGTACTTACTTACTCTTTCTGCCAGCCGCGGGTGGTCCCACTCTCTGTTGTCCTCTCTTAACTGGGTGACACCAACTGGGTAACCAAGTGGGAATATCTAACTAGTGAGAGTTATTTAACTGTTTAGCACTCGCGCCTTG
Source organism: Drosophila truncata (assembly GCA_008042515.1). Taxonomy (NCBI): domain Eukaryota; kingdom Metazoa; phylum Arthropoda; class Insecta; order Diptera; family Drosophilidae; genus Drosophila; species Drosophila truncata. Next base: position 137,809 of record VNJQ01002972.1, on the reverse strand, counting down.
ATCGATTACTTTTATTTTTTTGTTTTGCCTTCTGCAGGATGGAATGATGATAATCCCCACGAACCGTTAAACTCAAGCGAACAGCAGTGACTGAGAGCGAGTGGCTCGATCAATTCAATGGCAGCAGAAACTTCTCTCGCAGCTGGCGCAGGCAGAGGCAGTGACTGTGCGACTGCGACTGCGACGTCAGCCGGAAGCAGAGGAGTCAGAAGCAGAAGCCAGAGTCGAGAAATGCGGGCGGGCAAAGACATTACACACACTTACACACAGTCACCACCGTCATCATCATCACCATCAGCTACCGATAAAGGCGTGCTCCTGACTGCCTGGCTCTGCATCTTCTGCTCCATGCCTTAGTCAATAACAAACTAATGAGCCTTGGCGGCGTCGATGCGTATGCTTTATTGCTTTATTTTGCTGCCATTCACACAATGACCCCACATGCAACAGAAACAGAAGCAGCAGCAGCAGCAGCAGCAGAAGCAGCGGGGGAAATAAACAATATGCACACATATCGCGGGGTACAGAGGCACAACAAAGAAAGAATGAAAGAAAGAAGGCGTGAAGAATCACCGAAATATTTAGCCCCGATTTTATGGTGTAATATTGAACGGATTTTCTTGTATTGTTATTTAATTATCGCCCTTGGATGGGAAAGTAATTGTGCACCACAGAGACCCTACCATATATAGCGGTACTTGCAATGGCACCACTTCACTTCAATCTGCGCCACTCCAATTCAAGATAAATCGCTGCTGTGGTCCCGAGGTTAATGGAACTCTGCTCCTCCTCCTCCTAATAGATGCAGTTTCTCATAAAAAAAAGTGGATTCAACTTGCCCTTCAGTTGTAAAAAAAGTTCCACGGATATTTAGGCAGTTAATTTCTATAATTAATTACATTTGCTTGGATGCAATGGTGATAATTCGATATATTAGCAATTACGAATGAGAAAAATCTAGTTTGGTGCCACTTGTAAAAATGAAACTAGAGAATTCGGTTAGGAAAGGGACATGGAATCCAAAACAAAACTAAAGAAAAACAGGTTACGGATGTCTAGAAGGTCGGAAAGGTCTCCTTTGCTTTCTTGGAAATTTTCGTCTAATGTAATATAATATTTGCAGAGATAATTACTTCATTATCAATTCTATCTGAGAAATACTATCTTCAGCTTATAAAGGAAGTACTAAGGTAAAGAAGAAACATTTTAGAGACATGACAATTGTTTAAGACAGATACAGATCAAGTTTTTAAAAAGCATACGAATTTATATTCTCAAAATTATTTTTAAATAACTAATCAAAACGATAAATTGATAGCACCACAGTAAAGCCTCTTTTGGTGTCATCACTGTACCTGCTGATGCCTCACAAAGACATGGGAACAAATTGAGGCATTGATTGATAAGCAAGCAAGGCAGCACAGCAGCCAAAGGCAGCTGCTGAAAAGAAAAACAGAAAACCGCAACGACGAAATTGAACGCTGCCAGCCAGAAGCTTTAAATTTAAATAAAGTTCTCCAGCGCGTATGTGTTATTGTTATATATTGCATTGTAAAAAAAAAATCGGATCGGATTGGATTGGAGATCGGTTCGCCGCTTATCTTTAGTTCACTTTTGTTTATTTTTGTTGCCAAGCTACTGCGATTGATTTTTTTGGTTCTGTGGGACGATACCATGCCACATATTTTTCTATTTACCACATTTCTGTTGATTTGGCATTAATACAATGCCCATTCGGCACGCCAAATGCCTCGTAAAACAATAGCACAAATAATGTGCACACCAGCAATTATGTTTGTGTGCTTTGCTTGCCTGAACCAAATTCCTGGGCAATAAGTGGCTTCAAGTGGTCGAGGGAATGTGAGGCGCGGGTTGCTCTCTTCTCCAGCGAGATCCAATTTTAAAAAGGAAAAACGCGTACAGGGAAAATCTGCTCAATCTGCGGAGCATTTTCCACAGCATCGTCTCCAAACGAACATCTTCCGCACAGATGTTTGCATATTAAACGAGAATTTCGCTCGCTTTTCCCCCGCTGACGTGTTGTATATACAATATCACCATCATCATCATCATCATCGGTGACAAGGGGCTTTTCAACACTCTGGCTTACTGGCTGGTCCGTTCCCCGATTAAGCTTCGGACTTTGAGCCCACATCTGTTCCACCACCACCACAATATACAAATGCGCTACCAGACCTCCTTTTTCGCTTTTAAATCCCGTTAGCGCTTCCGTTTCTATCCCCCAAAAGTCACACGATATCTTCAAAGTCATGCGATTTGGTTTCATTCTGGGCTATAGCCAAGCATCTATCGGATTTCAAATAATAACTTAACATAACTTAAATACATAATTTCCTTAGTTCAGATTTTATCCTTAGAAATACAAAATAGATAATAATTCTAATTATCTTTGACAGTTTCTGAATAATGCGTTTTTCAATATATTTTCTATAAACTTGGCTCAGAATATAAGCGCAAACTTTAAGGCCAATTGTGGGATCGAGCTTTGCAAGTTAACCGCAATTCGCACTTGGCAATAATTCACAACCCTCCGCACAATGCAATGTTTATTTGCGTTTAAGCAAACGTTGACGAAATTCACCAATAGTGACAACAACGACAAAGGCATTATATTCGTCCTCAGTGAGCGGCAAGCAAATATGTACCCGTAATCCGAGCCGACTTCAAGGGGAGCCCGCCTTTTGCCTTTAAAGAATTCTCAAAGATACATTCAAACTGCCAATATCGCAGACAACTGCTCCCCTAAAATAAATAAGTTGTTTACCTAATCGGAATGATTCAAAATATGACTATAAAAGTTTACATTCCAAATAAATCTGAAAAATAATTATAGTTTGTAAAAAAAATGGAAAAATGTTGGTGAAATTTTTTTAACTAACTAAATGAGTTTAATTTAAATATATTAGGAAAAATAAAGATGATAATATTTATACTGTAAGGATTATCACAACTTTTATGTATTCATTGTGCAAACAATTCTCACACTGTTTTTCAAGGTTTTTAAAATGCAAATGGTTAATTGAAACAGAGACCCTTTGTTAGTAGCCTTTAAGGACCTCTTAAGTCCTTTTCATTGCAGGTACACAGTTAATATAATAATAAAATCCCTCAGCGACAATCAAATATCTCCTCTCTGCTTCTGCTTCTTGCTTTCCACCCACTCCAGCGGTGAAGGACCCACACACATGCAAGCGCCACGACATACACACGCACTCGCACATTCACCGATGGGACTGGGCTGCAAGTACATACCCATACAAAGGCATGTAGGCGACGACGCCAGTTAGGGCGGTGGCTGTCTCCCCGTCTGCGATTGAGCGATTGAACGATTGAGTGACTGGCCAACTGGCAAACTGGCAAGCGGACGCTGCAAAAATGCGACGCAATTTTTCGTAACAACAAAAAAGACGATCCTCGACAGCGATAATCTCTCTGCCAGTAAATCGGAGACGCAAAAGGGGCAGAGCAGGCAGATGCACATAAACAACAGCACTAGTATTTGGTTCATGTGTGTGTGTGTGTGTGTAGTCACAGTGGGCCCTCACCGGGCTGCACCTTGCCCAAGGATGTTGGGCCGAGAAACATGTTGGCAAGTGTATCGGGGCTTACAATGCAAACAAAGAAGAGACAACGACAATGAAGTCAAGGCGAAGCGAAGCGACGGCACAAAGCGCACACAGGACTGACGAAGAACAGGAGGCAGGAGACACGCAAAGACAGACGGCGAAAGAGAGAGTTTATGCGAGAGCGGGCGGCTGAGCTGGAGAGAACGAGGCGAGCCAAACGGATACAAAGCCACACCGGCATGGTGTTGCCTCTGCCGGCGACGCTGCCTGCGCTGCTGCTGCGGACGCCGACGTGGTGGCAACGCCGACGCATTGAAGGCGGCACACCCAAAAATTGTGAAAAAGGCAACTCAAAAGTGGCGAAATTCGGCAAACACGCCGGCTAAGGCGGGGGTGCGGGGGATGCTTAAACAAAGGAAGCTCCGAGTTAGTAATTTAAATACACTTTGAGGATCGATCTGCTCCTTTTTTCTTCCTGCGCCCGTCTTTCTCCGCTCACGCATACCAAGCCGACGAGCATGGCGTCCTTTTTCCTGTTTGCCTGTGTACTGCATGCGTGTGCGTTGGCGGCGGCCGCGGCGTCCACCGCACTTGTAATTGAATCCTGAATTTATCACATTTGTTAAGCCCAGCCACTAAACCTTTCTCAGCATCCCAGTATCTTTTTAATTTAAGTTTAGGCACTATTCCTTCCTTGAAGCAGACGCGAAGTACAGAGCGGGTATAGAGAATTTCAAAAGTAGCACTACTCACGCACACATACACTTACACAAAGGCACAGCCACAACCAGTCTGCTTGGCTTGGCTTTATTTCATATTAGTTTTTAAATGTACGCCTGCATTGTTCGCCCATCTTATGACATAGAGTGCAATTTACCTGGCTCGATTTGGTTCGGTTTATAAACACACGCACTTGGTTCTTTCTTAGCTTTGCGATTCTTTGCGATACACTGCCGTAGCTCTTTTGCCTTTCCGTTTCGGTTACTCGTTCTTGTTGCGCGCATAAAAAATGTCCGCTCGTGGTGTGACCGCATGGATGGTGACAAAAATGTCCTAAAAACCACCTTTGGGATTGCGCAATGAAAGATGCTGGGCACACTGCCAATAAAACGTAATCAAACAACGTAAGGTGGCTGGTCCAGGCCGTTATATCCAAAGAATGATTTCGTTTTGTGCGTTTTTACAAGTTTCATGTTTCTTGGCAGAGTTAAAAACCATGAAGGAGGGTGCAGTCTCATCTGGGACAGGAGAGACGATCTAGTCTTTTGGCAAAAACTCTCCAAAACTCAAAAAAAATCATGGCGCGCTCAAGAGCGCCAATAACCCGTTGAGCTGCCAGTCTTTGCGAGGAATTTTGCGCGGGGTATACCTCAGCTTTTGCGCTCTGGTCACATGCCAGATTAAGAAATAGAAAAATAAAATAAGTCGAAGAAGGAAAAATGCCGAAGAAAAAGTGTTAAATTTAATGTTTTAAGTGAATTTACAAAGTTAAAGTTTGTAGAAAAAGCAGCACCATGGATGTACAGGCACCGAGAGGTAAGTGGAAACGGCAAAAGGTGCGATTAACTACTTTTTACGGCCGAAAAAAGCACACTGCGCCTCCAGTTTTAAACAAACTTATGCTTGTTTTCTTATTTTATAGTGTAAATATACATAAAAAATAACAACAAGAGTAGCAGCATATGCCCTGAGGCGAAGGTAGTGGTCCAGGCAAACGACAGCGAAGGATTGAGGCAGGGATTAGACAACAGTTGTGTTGATAGCAGCGGCTTTGGGCGCTGCCAGTGGGCGGTGTTGGGCGGTGCTCTTATCGGCCTGCTTAGGCTCCCCATGCTCCCCACTGCGATAAGAGCGAGGCGGATCTGCCCGTCCAGGTATTACACACTCGCACACATTTATTGATGGGGACTATAACCCAGTAATGTTGTCATTACAGGGAGCACTCAGACTTGGACTCGGCAACATGGGCTGCATCACCAGCACCAGCAAGCTGAACGAGTTGCGCGGCCACGAGAATGTATTCCGTGTGCGGGTGGCCCACCTGCAGCCCACTCCGGGCACTCCCGTCATTCGCAGCGGCTACCTGGAGCTGACGCCGCGCGAGCTGATCTTCCAGACGCCCGGCTGCGAGCCAATTGTGTGGGCCCTGCAGCATCTGCGGCGATATGGCTTAAACGGCGACCTCTTCTCCTTCGAGGCGGGTCGCAGGTGCATGTCCGGGCCGGGTATCTACACGTTTCGAGTGCACAACGCTGAGGAGCTGTATCCGATGTTCCAGCGCTACATCAACGCCGTCAACACGGACGCCTTTGCACAAGTGGAGCGCGAGCGGGTTAACTCTGCTCACTCGGTGTCCGTGATGATGGGTGGTGGCCGATCGGAGGGAAATCCGCAAGGGAACAACTACCTAGAGCCTGCTCCCCTGATGACCCGTCAGCTGGGCAGCTCCCACAGTGAGTCCTCCAGCGCCAGCGCCTCAATGCCGCTGCCAATGAACGATGCACCGCTTGATGATTGTCCGCCCAACCTGCTGTCCCCTCTACTGATGCCCAACTCGTGCGCGGACCAGCCGTTGCGGGTTCTGCAAGAGTGCTGCAAGGATGCACAGTCAGCCATGGATCTGCTGGGCACCCCGCCATCGGGCAATCGATTGAGCATGCGAAGGCGCACACTGGACCTGCCGCCGCAGGAGTCCGCCCCACCGCCCGCTCCAGTATTGAGTCCTTCCAACAACGAAGCCATTCACATGTACGCCAATGTGGACACACTGATCTTCGATCTGAGCAACGAACGCTGCTACGAGAACGTGAGTAGATTGGATCTGCCGCTACCACCGCCCCGAGAACCCGTTACGACCGCCCAGGAACCTGCCACACCCACCAGCTTGGCTGGGAGCAGTGGCGTGAACTACATCGTCCTGGATCTGGATCAACCAAAAAGTCCCGCTGCTCCAGCGGGCTCTCCGAAGGCGACGTTTAACGGTTTCGGTAGCGGACTCTCGCTGGTCTCCGCGCCCGCACCACCTGTGACAGCACCCGTGACCCCGGAGGCTAGTGCTGTGCTCGAGGTGCCACCACCTCCGCCCATTCAATCGAAAAGCCTGAGCAGTGTGAGCGCCTTGGCGGCCACTGAGGCAGGAGAATCGCCAGCGAATAAGAAAATTGAATCGACCGGAACACAGGGATACTCCACCATCGACTTTATCCGCACCTATGCGCTGAACAAGTCGTCAACAGAAATGCCGGATCTGGTGACGCATCGCCAGCATCCAGCGCACGACGAGGAGCTGCGGATCACCAGGCACAGCAAGTGCATTAGGAAGGCGTACTCGATCAGTGAGTGAGGGTAAGGAGCACATCGAATTTACAGAAAGCGAAAAGGTGTGGCATCGCCTGTAAAGGTAGCTTTGATATAAAAAAGAATTGAGGAAACATCTAGGTTGTAGTAATCCCTTTTCATAAACTAAAGGCAGTCTGACACTGTAAAGATCTTAGGTCCTCTTTAGGATTTAAGATAGTCTTCGAGAAGCCTAGGGATTCTAGTATACTATTCGCTAAGAAATTGTGTAAAAAGATTGGAGAAACTGGGAACAGACCTTGACGATTGAACAGCTAAATTTCCATTTTGTTTTCCAGATAAACATCAACAAAGAAGCTTGACTTGAACTTATATATAATACAAATCCACCAAAGAAAAGGTTTGAATATTTTTACATAGATGGAGATAGACTCTGAGAATTTACCATTATGAAGTGGGAGCAAGAAAATGATATATAAGTTAGGATATCATTTATATAAAAATTAAACCATTTCAGAAGTATAAAACCGAAATTTTAGAAGGATATTCCGTTCCCAAGGCGAAAGAATTGAAAGAAAAGATTGTGGCAAACTGAAAACTGAGGCCCATAAGATGTCCCATGTATTTTTGAGGTATGCCAGGTTCGTACTCCCTTAGGAATTCCAATTGCAGGTTTAAAAAGGTAGAACATGCAGCTAAGTTACTAATAATTGGATGGATTTCCAAATTTCGTCTTGAGCACAACGAATTTACTGCAATTGAGGTGGGAAAATGAAGAGTGATTGTAGTAAAGTGGGAATCGAAGAGTGATTTATATGCCAAATTTTGTTTTATATTTTTCCAAAGGGCCAAACAATAAACACATGAAAAAATAACAATAATATAATCATGTTGCTTAAGTAGTAAGTAGAGCAGAAATCGCTCAGCCAAAAACACAGATATGACATGGAATACGTACTTAATTAGTTCTTAATTTAAGCATATGGACATATAGTTATAGTTATACTTTGTATACTTGCCAGCGGCTGTTTAGAGCTAGTCATTTTTGGATTATTGTGCTAATTTATAATAGTGAGCAACACGAATGGCTTTTAACATTATTGCAGTGTATAAGCGTAGGTCCTAAGTACCAATATATACATCACCTGCATACATTTAAGCATTATTTATGTAGATTTGTTGTCGGCAAACTGGCTTTGAAATAGTATTTTGTTGCCATTACAAATGTTAGAAAGCATCGCGTTGCTTTGTCCGCTGTGAGGTTCTAATTTTTTATAGTATATATTATATATCCCTAAATTGTTATTAAAGTTGTTGGGAATTGTATACACAGCGATGGCCACAAGGAGCTTTTGTCAGATAAACATAAGGTGAGTGAGTTGTATGTGAAGCGAAGGTTTTAGCTGTTTGCTTACATTTACATACATAAACGAAATTATTGTTAGTGTCTAAGACGAAATATGTGCAATAAAGCTCAAAATGATATAGTAAACGCTGCGTTTTAATGCGGGAAAATATATGATGTAATCCTGTCATCCCTAACTTGAGTTCTTGAGTTGTTTAAAAAGTTCGATGGAACAGCTGGAGTAGATTTTAAAACGATTTTAACGGAAGCAGACAACTATAAAGCATAGATGAAGCAAATAATCTCTGTTGACGAAGCTTTAAATACCCTTGAGGATTTATTTTCCAGTAATTAATTGTATTTTTTTATAGATATTATGCAAACCGAAACCAGGAAACTTTTATTAAATCATATAGGAACTCAGCTAGCATTATTTTATATTAGAAAAATATATTTTTCAAATTGAATTTATATATATTTAATATTTTTTAAAATTGAATAAGGATGAAGAATTCTCAATGTAAATAATACACCACCTTACCAGCTTCCTATTTTAATTAAGAGCACATTACCCTGGAATGTACAAGAATGTACTTAATTATAGAAATGCACCCCGCGACGAAGATCTTCAGTGCGTCATTGTCCCATCAGTGACGATAAGGGGAATGTAATCGGCAAATCCAGCAGCGGGATCTTCCATTGTCCACTCATTCCGCTCACTTAGTGATCCTCCCTCCACTCTCTCTCTATCTATCTCTTAATCTCCGAGAGCCGCTCAATTGGCAGATGAGAGGAAAAGCTGTCAGTCAGTCGTCAGTCAGTCACTTATGTTTCGTTGACATTGACACATGGCAGAAGCAGTGACGCTCCGAAGCGAAGATGATGCAGTTGACACTCACACTGGCCTTGGCCTTGCTAGCGGTTCTTTGTCCGCTAGGCGGGCAGGCTTTAGAATGGAAGCTGAATACCGATGACGGTCTTGAGCTAGGACGTCAGCTAGCTGTTCACCTGGCGCCCAGTACTCCAGCGAAGGTTCAGGAGGCGGCCGCAAGGGCAGTAATCAGCAGGGTGATTGGAATGCGATCCTATTCGCAGCTTTTTCAGGTGGCGGTCAGCAAGGAAATGGCGCCAAGAAGTTTTAAGGTTGGTTCCCCTACTATTTTATGTGTTATTAATGGGAATACCTTTTAAATCCTTTTCTTGAAATACAAATTTATAATTAACTCGCAGATCAGCATGCTGGAAAATGGAAAGATACTACTGACTGGCTGGGATGGCGTCTGTATTTGCAAGGCCTTTCATTACTACCTCAAAAATGTCCTTAACAAGGACGTAGATTGGTTCAAGATGCGCATCGAGCTGCCCTCCAACCTGCAGTTGCTCAATGTGACCATTGAGTCCACCTCTGGCAGTCCGATAATGTATCACCAGAACGTGTGCACTTGGAGCTACAGCTTTGCCTGGTGGGGATTCGAACAGTGGCGCCGTCACATCGATTGGATGGCCCTGATGGGCATCAGTCTGACCATTGCTCCCGTCCAAGAGGCCATTTGGACGGAAGTGTACACAGAGATGGGACTTACTCAGAAGGAAATCGATGATCATTTGGCTGGACCTGCCTTTCAGGCCTGGCAGCGCATGGGCAACATCCGTGGATGGGCTGGACCCTTGAATTCCAAGTGGAAGCATTTTCAGCTGCTGCTACAGCAGGAGATTTTGGCAGCCCAACGCAACCTGGGCATGAGTGTAGCACTGCCCGCCTTTGCCGGGCATGTTCCGCGCGCCCTGAAGCGTCTGCATCCGAACTCCACATTCGCGGAGGTACAACGATGGAATTCGTTCCCCGATCGCTATTGCTGCGGTTTGTTCGTGGAGCCCACTGAGCCGCTTTTCCAACAGATAGCCACGAGCTTTCTGAGTCGCGTGGTGGCGACTTATGGCAGCAATCACATCTTCTTTTGCGACCCCTTCAATGAGCTGGAGCCACCGGTGGCTAAACCCGAATACATGCGTTCCACGGCGGCTGCGATACACGAATCCATGAGAGAAGTCGATCCGCAGGCCATTTGGTTACTGCAAGGCTGGATGTTCGTGAAGAATCCCTTCTGGACGACGGACATGGCAGAGGCCTTTCTCACGGCAGTTCCTCGCGGCAGGATTCTAGTGCTCGATCTCCAGAGCGAACAGTTCCCGCAGTTTGAGCTGACTCGCTCGTACTTTGGCCAGCCTTTCCTCTGGTGCATGCTGCACAACTTTGGCGGAACTCTGGGCATGTTCGGATCCGCCAAGCTGATAAATTCAGGGATCGAGAACGCTCGTCGGATGCCCAACAGCAGCTGGGTGGGCACTGGCATCACACCCGAGGGCATTAACCAGAATTATGTGATGTATTCCCTCACCTTGGAGCGCGGCTGGAGCTCTTCATCCTTGGACTTGGACAGCTGGTTCAGGAACTTTGCCCTCACTCGCTATGGCGTCCAAGATGAGCGACTTGAGCAGGCTTGGCTGTTGTTAAAGAACAGTGTCTACTCCTTTCGCGGCCTGCAGAAGATGAGGGGACAGTATGTGGTGACCCGAAGGCCTTCCTTCAACCAGGATCCTTTTACCTGGTATAACTCGAGTGATATATTGGAGGCCTGGCACCTGCTGCTCTCCGCCAGGGCCATAATACCTCTAGAGGACGAGAGATATGAGGTGTATGAGCACGATCTGGTGGACATAACCAGGCAGTACTTGCAGATCAGCGCAGATCAGTTGTATGTCAATTTGAAGTCCGCTTTTAGAAAGCGACAGGTGACTCGCTTCGAGTATCTTAGCTCCAAGCTGCTGAAACTCCTCGATGACATGGAGCTGATCTTGGCCAGCAGTAGGAACTTCTTGCTCGGCAACTGGCTGGAGCAGGCCAAGCGGGTGGCTCCTGGCCCTGAGGACCTGAGCAATTTCGAATTCAATGCCAGGAATCAGATCACCGCATGGGGTCCCGATGGCCAGATCTTGGACTATGCATGCAAACAGTGGTCGGGCTTGGTGAGGGATTATTATAGGCCTCGTTGGAGGCTCTTCTTGGAGGACGTGACTGTGGCCCTACATTCGCAGCGACCCTTTAATGGCACTGCCTTTAAGGAAAAGGTTTTACAGACAATTGAACTGCCCTTCAGCAACAAAATCGATATTTACCCTGTGGATCCGGCAGGCCAGACTTGGTTCATTTCACAAAATCTATTCGAAACCTGGAAGGCTCTAACCAAGGACTCGCAATTTTTACATAACAATCGACTGTTGGTGCCGAAAAAGTTGGGAGCTCATTGATTGTGTTTATTTTTAAAGGTTTTACTATTATACTAAAATTCGAACTTTGACCAAAAATTAAATTTTGTAAGCTTGCGAGTCAAGTTGGACTTTGATTATATTAAATAAATGGATTATTGGACTTGTATAAAAATAAATAAATGGGAAGAGATTCTGGGATTGGGTTTGTAGACAGAAACCTAAGAAAACTCAGCTTCGGTAAGGAGCTGTAAGGTCCTTAAAGCCCCAACTTTTTTAAGACAACTTATCGTTAAGTGTGATTTCAAGACTCCCTGGTAACCAATAATAATAGAAAACTTGCACAAGGATAATTCGCATCATACATCAAAGTAGTTTTAATTGATTTTTATTTAAATTATTGTACAAACTAATTATGTAAAAATTTAAACACATCATTAATACGCATTTCTATGGTTATTTTGTGGTGTGTTGTTTTCTTGATGTATTTTTATTTTGAATATTTGCGTTTTAGTTCTATTTCTTCACACATTGCATGAATTTGTTGCTGCTTTTGTTGTTTCTGGTTATATGATGCGGCGTGTTTGCTTGTTCATCGTCTCCTTAATCTGCGTTCACATCTCCTTCATAATCATAATCATCGAGCTAATGCTAACTTTATGCAAAACGATTGCATATATAGAATTTTGTTACTTCTGCCTGCTGCTCCTGATCGCTGTTTAAGTCTACTACAATTTAATTTTACTTTAAGTGTTTCTTTTTTCTTTTTCCTTTTTTTTATGCATTTCTTTATATATCTGTTGTTTCTTTTGCTCTGTTTGTGTGGGTGATTTTGTGTGTGCTTTCGGTCAAATGTCTGTCCATTCATACTTGATATTTCTACACAAATACTCGTTTAAAAAATTCCAAACAAACATTATTACATTATTAGTACGATTAAATTTGAATCTTTCGCATCTGCCGAGTTGCATTTTAGTGTAGAAAATGACGGGATTTTACAACTATATAATCGGGATGGTCGGGCGGGAATTGGTAAGGAGGGGCTTATCTGGGCTCGTGCGATCATCCAGGACATTGCGCAATAATATGTTAATCTTATTAATGTATGTAATTGCGCAAGAATAACCATATATACTCATCATCATTCACCATTAATCGCAACTCCTCTTCTGTGTGGGTATGCACTTGTGTGTATGTGGTGGTCGTGTGTGTGGGTGTATTTATATATATATAACGTACTTATATGCATTCAATCAAACAAACATTTATACTCTTTCGCGCTCGAGAGACACTCATTCATCATCATCATCATCCTCATACCATAAACATCTCCATTCTCAAGCATCAACTAAAACATTATAGCGCGGGAGACCTACTCGTCCTGCATATCCTCGGGCAACTCGTGCGGATTTAACATGCCTGGAATATTACGCTGCATCTGATGCTTGTTGGACTGCTCCTCAGCCAATGCCGCCTCGCGTTCCTCCAGATACAAATCGGAGTCGTCCTCGCCAGTGGCCTCCTGTAAATAGATAAAGAATTAACCAACATTCGGCACCTCTCAGACTTGGAATACTAACGCGAATTTGTATGAGGAAGTCTCTCAAATGCTCCTTAAATGCTTGCACATTCTCGTCCAAATTGAAGAGCCCCGTCACAAAGACCTTGATCTGATTATCGGACAAGTGATTGAACGCCGATTTCAGCAGAGAGGCCACGTACTCCTGAATGAATATCATGTTATCTGGTATTGGGCCCAGATCCACGGTGATCTTCCTGTTCTCAACCAGGGAGAACATGTACGCCAGAATGGTGGCATGATTGGGCAGACCGGCCGTATGAGAAGTGTCGGTAACAACCGAGAAAATCTGCATCAGAATGTCCGTAAAGTAGGTCTGATAGAAGCTCTGCGCCGCAGCCGGATGTTGTTCCAGGTTTTGCAGCATCTATTGTAATTGAAAACAAAAAAAGATATATTATATATTATCTTATAATCCATATAATCTGTTCTTACCTTGAACAGGATATTCAGGCCCATGTCGGCCACATTGCGCATGGTGTGCTTGAAGGCCCACACCACCGAATCGAAGACCAGCCGGAATTGTGCCGGCGGAATATTGAGGAACGCCTTGAAACAGTGCGCATTAACTGCCTGCAAAAGCTCATAAAAGCTGAGCCGGTGCTGGGGGAAGTCCTCGAAGTTCTTGTTGATCATGTCCAGTGTGCACTCGAAGACGTTGTCAAAGATTTTTGGTACTTCATTGGTGATATGCTGGCGCAGTTTATGCACAATGGTTGCCATCGCACTGAGGACCTTTGGTTCCCGCGCCGATGGTACTTTGCAACGCTATATAAATGACACCATTACATTAGTAACTGCAACTACACAAGTGTCTTGTAGAGACCTCACCTGATAATCTAGTAAGATAGCGTCCAGCAAAGGCGGAATAAAGTTGTCCATCACCAACTGATTGTCGTTGGAGCGCGACACCCATTCCGATATCAGATTGAGCGTCTCCTTCTTCACCACATGCATGGTCTTGATCAGGGGTTGATTGTTCACATTGACGCCATTCACCTCGATGGCCTGAATGATGTTCTCCGAGGTGATCTTGTACACATTCAGCATGTCCAGGTAGATGCGGCCCAGCTGAATGACATAGGCATGCCCCAGGGCCTTGCAGGCAGCCACATTCGTCTTCAAAATGCTGCCCAGCTGCTTCACGGCTGTCATGTTTTTCAAGAAATCAACGTTCTTGGAGGCGCGCGAAATGATGTCATCCCACACCTGATTCGGCAGTTGCATGTAGCGCTCGATGAGTGCATCCTGTTGCACTTGATCTACCTGGGCCGAGATCATGTAGCCGACAGCTTCATAGAAGGTGTGAACCTGCAAATGCAGCGAGATATTAGTTATTATTAATATTTATCTTGATTTTATTACAAGTTTTGCATCAAATACCAATCGAACCAAATTTTAGGCTCACCTGCTGGGGCTGCAGATCGCAGATGATGCTGCTCATTGTGCTGAGAATCTCGTCAATGAAGGTGCATGCCTCATTCGGCTGAATGGTGACAAAGTAGCGGCGGCACTTGATTGCAATCTTGATGAATGTGTCGCAGGCCATGTCCTGGACGCCATCGTGCGTCTCGTGCATAAATTCGAACAGTTTGTTTACTACCGTCTTGAGGAACTTCCAATGGGCGCGCAGGAAGCGCGGATATTGGCCCACCACATACATGATATTCGATGCGATGATCGCCTTGTTGTCCTTGCCCTTCTTCTGCTCGCACAGGCCCAGCAGATCCTTGATGACGGTGACCAAAAAGCGTTTCTCATCCTCTTCACAAAAAGCACCTGAAAAGGAAAAGCAAAAAGCAAAAAACAAAAAGAAAAATGTTAATTAATGCCGAATAAATAATTATTTATAAAACATCTCACCCGATATGGAGCCAATGGCCCAGCACAGCGTGTTCAGGTTCTTCCAGGAGAATTCCGAGCCGTTGACCTGGTTTAGCAGCTTCAGCGTCATGATGCGGTCCGTGTCAACAGAGTCCAAGTGGGTGAGAAAGACCAGTGTCTCGCGCATGTTCTTGTACAGATTAATCGAGTTGGTGTCCTTCATGAACTCCCGCACCACCTCCCCGTTCTCGTTTTCCACCACCAGCACCTCCTCGGGCTTGGCCATGCGCGAGATCATAATGAAGCGCACCTTGGACAGGATGGGGGCGTAGAAACGACGTCGGGGATAAACTTGCTGCCTCTTCGAAGACTCGAGGTTGGGGTGAAAGAACTCCGAGTTGTATAGATCCTCCACCAGGCTGTTCCAGTATTCCAGACAGATCTTGAACACCTCAACATCCTCCACTTCGCTGATCATCACCAGATACATGAGGGCCTGATTCAGATAGTCCACATACTTGGCGTCTTCCACCAGTTTGCCGTGCTCCTTGAGGAAGGTGCACAGGAACATGGCCAGGTTGAGGACCAGCTCCTGCTCCGTGTCGCTGCCATGCTTGAAGACATGATTCATGTTCATGTTCTGGCCAACGATCTGGTCCAGCTGCACCATCGTGTCCTTGAAGAGCGTCGCAAAGTTTTCATCGTAGTTAGTCGCCGCCAAACCAGCGATCTCGGACAGGCACTTCAGGGTCACGTTCCTGAACATCGGCACGCTGAGGAACTTAAAGATCAGCGTCTCAATCTGCGGCGTCTCGAAGATATAGCCCAGCGGAATCCAATTCAGAAAACGCAGCAGCGTCTCAAGCGTTACGTGAATGAGGGCCGCATTCATCGAGTTCTCCAGGACAAAGGAGCAGAGCGTGAAGATCTGCGAGAACTCGGAGCACATGGTGTCCTTTAGATGCTTGGCCTTGGTCTGCGTGATCTGGCCCTGGGAGAAATCGAAAACCTCCTCGCTGAGGTTTTTCAGTATAACCATGTTGTTCATGCAAAGGCTCTCGTTCGTCTTGGACGCACCGACAATGTCACTGATGAAGGTCTCCCAGTTTCGCGGCCACTCGCGCTTCAATATCTGCACCAGAATGATGTTCAGCTTGTTGAGATAAACCTTGTTCTGCTCCATGACAATGGGATCCGAGGACGTCTTAATGATCAGACTGACCACATACTTCTTAATGCCCTCGCACTGGTTGCGCGGCAACACCTTCCAGCGGGTCTTGATCACCTCCTCGAGGATCTGCAGGGCATAGAACTTGGTCTGCTGGTTCTGTGAATACTCCAGGATGCTGTCCACCCGCGTCCATGCCTCCGGATGCTCCTTCAGCGTGGTGAGTATGTCCTGGGCAAGCCGCAGTTGCTCGCCCTGCGATGTGTACACCACCTCGACGATCTTGTCCAGCAGATTTATGTCCAGCTTCTGCGAGAAGTCGAGCAGCTTGCCCGCCTCGTCCGACGTCAACATCGTCGCCATCGCTTTGTAGTAGAAGCGGCGTTCGCGTCTGCGTCGCTCGTTCGCAGCTGTGTCCGCGTTAATCTTGATAGCTTCTTCGCTTCCTCCTCCGGCTGAGCTGGGCTAAGCTAAGCTAACCTGAGCTGAGCTGAGCTGGGCTGGCTGAGGTAGTAGTGTGGCACTCTACGGACTGAGCTGAGCTGAGCTGTGCGGCAGCGGCTAGTTGCGACTTCTTCGTCTTCCTCGTCTCCTCTGCTTCTTCTTCTTCTGCTTCTTGCTGTGACTGTGACGGTGACGGTGAGGAGCGGCAACTCTTGATCTGGATCTGGATCGGGATCTGGATCTCGTGCCGGGACTGGACCTGGAGCTGCAAAAGAAAGAGCGAGTGTACAAATTGACGTTAGTTTTATTGCGCTTTTAGGCACCGCAGGCAGGCATCCATATTTCTTTTTTTTTTGTATTTTCTTATTTTCTTTTTTGGAACACACTCTTACAACTACAAGCGCACGCTACTGCCTGCGCGCGCTTACACTTTTTCGCACACTCACACACACGCGTGCGACACATGCACGCACACAGCCACAAGAGGAGCGCATCGCCGCCGCCGCTGCTATTGCGACGAGCGAACTGCGGCGGTATTTCGCAAGCCCCGTAATTGTTTGCACACGTTTGCGGCTCCACGCCGCCCCAATTGCCGCCCCCATTGCGCTTTTCACTTATCTAGCTCACCTTTTTACCAATTCCAGAAAAAGAGCAGAAATCGACGACACGGACAATGCTAAATTAGAGCTGGGATACTGTCGATGGCACTATTGATGTATCGAATTTTTGCCTTTGTGAGCAACAATCGATAATTTTTTGACACTATCGATGGTGCTGGGCATTTTTAAAATAGCCTGACCTGACATTAGAACAAAACATTACGTTGGATGCAGAATTTGCGAAGTTTTAGTAAAGTAATTACATTTCATTTTTCATGTTTAACTTTTATAGCGAATATATATATATATATAAAATAAGGTTGTCTTTGCCATGAAATTGCCTTAAATTTCATTTCCACCACTAGGCTCCCACGGTGAATTTCATTTTCACCACTAGGCTCGTGAGGTGAATTTCAAATTCGAATCGTCGGTATTTTAACAGTCGGTATTTATGGTATTTAGCTATACTATCGAATTTTTGCAATGAAAACCTCGAAAATATCGAATGGCGCGATCGATGTGTCGAAAATAAAAAATTTGTAGAAATCATATCGATTGCGGTAGAGATGGCAATTTGTAAGTATTCTAGGTCGACGTTGCAGATTTTGGAAAGAAGCAGAGTTCGGAATGTCTATTTATTTGTTATGTTTGACAACAAATGGCGGCTTACCGGTGTTTACCCGCAAGAAGGGGGAATGTGAAAATGTAAGTAAAGACTGTACATAAGAATTAGTAAGCACTGTCACTATAAAACCACTGTTTATTGTCATGTTTCAGCTGCCATTCTCCACAGTGGCTTCCCTCAACGGCTTTCACATGTTCTTTAAATCGCTGGGGATTCAACTGGAGGCCACCACGACCAGCAAGCAGCCCGTACAGTACCAGAGCTCGGCGGACGCGGAGGAGTGGACCTACATCTGGAGGGATCAGAATGCCATCACTCTGATTGTATGCGCCTGCGGTTTGGGATCGGTGCAGTTGCTCCAGACACTGGCGGACCTTGTCTTTGGGGCGATTGCCATGTTCATCACTCGTAGTGCCGAGATGGCGCACGCCACGCTACTGGAGCGTCTGAAGAAGGATGCCAAGAAGTATGTGCCCATTGTGGACGCCATTCTGGAGGCGGCCTGCGCGGGTACACAGCTTTTGGGCTACACCGACTGCCTGCTGGCCTCGGAGAACGGCCAGTTGCTGCAGTGCCTCAATGAGTTCAGTGGTCATTGCGGCTCGTTGTTCTGCTGCCTAGTAGTGGGCCATCGCATCGCTGTGGCCACCGAGGGCTGGTGGGACCTGGACACTAGGGATCGGGAGCTGCTGCTGTTCCTGCTCAACTCGTCAAGCACCCTGCAGCATGATGTGCCCGTCCACTTGCCCGTAAAGAGTCCCAATATAGCCTATCGTTTTGTCAGCATTCCTGTGGCCCCAAACACCGCCTTGTGTGTTCTGTGCGGAGCCGAGAATGCCTCCTTTCGCGAGCTGCATGCTCATGCAATGAGTGCGTACCGAAACGAGGGTAATCTTCTGGCCGCTGCTGAGCGCTGCATGCCACGCAGTTTGCCAGAACACCTGGAGATCGATGGCAATGTTCTAGCCATCATCCTGCTGAATAGGCATACTCGTAAGAGTCTTTTTACCAGAAATCTCAACCAGTCGGCGAGTGTCAAACGCATCATTGCTGGAGACCTGCAACGCCTCGATATACTCAAGAAGTTTTTCGACCAGACCATGGATGCAGTGCATCAATTTGAAGCAGAGACATCGTCGGGCAACAAAACGTTGCTGTTGGATCAGTACAGCTGCTCGGACTATCACAAATGCTATGCCCATGCGGATGATTTGGGCAACGTCCTGTTTCTGCTGTTCGTGGCCGCCGTGCCCACACATGCAATGAGGTTTGATTTGAGGAATGTGATTCTGGGTAGTATTTTTGTTTAAATTCTTATTTATTTACAGATTTCTGGCGCAACGCATCCATGGGAACATACTGCAAGAGAAGTCGGTTTGCTGGTGAAAGCATTCTTAACATTTTAACTTCTTAAAGACTGATTTATTGATATTTTTACAAAAAAAAATATATGGGCATAAGGGAATATATTTATTAAGTACTTTTAACAAATTCTGCCTTGTTTTAAACTAAACTAAATGAATTCACTTCATTAAACGCAGTATTTTTATACATTTTATATTTACAACTAAAGCCTGTCTTTATAATACAATTACATTATGTGGGTGACAATAAACCAATTGCCTGTTGGAAAGCTCCAATGGCTTGATGTTCGGATCCAGGTAGAACTGCAGCTTAGAGCCAACTTTAACATTTTTCGATTGATTCGATTGTAATAGAATATTAAAGGCGGAACCTGGAATGCCTTGCTGACTCTCAGTCTCCACTAGAGCCATTGATATGTTAAACTCCTCGGTTATAGCCAGCACATGACCCTTATGGGTGGGTGCCCTGCCGCTCAAATGGCGCTGATCCATTCGCACACTCTTTAGCAGCCGCTGGAAACGATCGGCGTAGCCTCCTTTAACGGCGCGTATGTTTGTCTTTGGAGTGAGTATCTTCTGGCTGCTGCTGGGCAAGTATTGGGAGGGTTGTTCCGGCACTAGACGGAAGACTTGCGAGGATTCCACATTGCTATCGTCTGCACAACTCGATTCACTCAGCAAATTGTCACTCATCAAGTCGTTCCAACGCTGAGATGTCTTGAATGAGGAGGATAATCTCCGGTTAGATTTTTCAATTAACGGAGAAGTCTTCGGTGCATTATTATTAATCATCTGAGAGGATTCCGCGCTTTTTAGCTCACTCCAAAGCCGCGAAGTCTTGAAAGAAGATGATAACACTCGAGGACTTTTCTCAGGCATCAAAGGAGAAGTCAGCGGAGACTTCCTTTTCAGTGAATGACAGGATTCTTCGTTCATTAACGTGTTCCATCGCCGAGATGTTTGGAAAGGAGAGCAGAATTTCGCCCGGGATATGACAGGTGGAGTCTTCGGAGAGCTCTGCTTAATTGAAATAGACAAAGCTTTTGCTTGGCTCCTTGTTGGCGGGGAACTTGTCGAACTTGAATCCTCGGAAGATGACTTATTTAGGGTCAGCCAGGATTCCTCGAACTTGGAAATATTATTCTTGCGCTGTGTGGACAAGGAATCGCCCAAAACATTGCTCCTGTTGGCCTTAGGTGAGCCGGCTACTTCTGTTGGTAAGTGCTGGCAGATCGACTTAGCGGTGATTTTGGGCCGGTTCTCCTGTTGATCTTCGGTGTCCGCAAGGGCACTCAAACTAAGTTTCGAGCACATTTTACTTATATTTTAAATACTACATTTTATTTGTTTTTCTTTATTTTGATATTTTGCCGCCTAGAGGTGGTAAAAACATTGATATAAATTGATAGGCCGTTATCGATAAGTGATCTTTACAAAATATTTTAAAATAGTTTCGAATTAAACATTAAATTTAAATGGCTTACAAATATAAGAAATTATTAATGTTTTGGCTATAACAATAAGGATAAAAAAAAGTTTCTTTTAGTAATGAATTTGTTTCTCATTATTTGTCAGAAACAGGAAATACGAAAAACAGGGGAGAGGGTTATAAAAAATATGATGAAAATGCTTTCCTTTTTATACCCTTGCAGAGTATTATAATTTCAGTCAGAAGTTTGCATTCTTGATTAGGATCAACAGCCGAGTCGATCTAGCCATGTCCGTCTGTGCGTCCGTCCGTCCGTCCGTCTGTCCGTCTGTCCGATTATACGAAAACTAGTCCCTCAGTTTTGAAGCTATCTGAATGAACTTTGCAGGTAGTCTTTTATATGCTCTCACTCTTACATAAGTCGGAACGGGCCGGATCGGACGACTATATCATATAGCTGCCAGAATTTCGTATTAAATTTCATGAACATCAGACGACTATATATCTTATAGCTGCCATAGAAAAAATCGGGAACAGTAGGAACGATCGGCAATATTAAAAAAAAAAATTATAACTTCGCTGTTTCTCAACATATTTTCATCAAACTTTAAAATTGGTCACTTAATATTATTCCAGAGTTTTGATTTAAATTTAAGACAATCGGACGACTATTTCCTATAGCTGCCATAGGAAAAATCAGGGAAATTATAGAAAAAATCATAACTTCGCTGTCTCCCAACATATTTTCATCAAACTTGAGATTCCGTCACATATTATTATTCCAGAATTTCGGTTTAAATTTTATAAAAGTCGGACGACTATATTCTACAGCTGCCATTGGAACATCAGCGAAATAATAGAAAAAATCATAACTCGGTTGTTTCTCAACATATTTTCATCAAATTTGCCATTCAATGTTATCTTAGAATTTCGTTCTTATTTACATAGCTCAATTGTAATCTGCAAGGGTATATAAACTTCGATAAGCCGAAGTTAGCTTCCTTTCTTGTTAGTTTATAAAACACATAGATGCTGCATTAAAAAATATATAAACAATGTTATGGGGCATTAATTATGCATAAATAATATATAAATCTAAAAAAAAATATCGAAACATCATGGTATGCGGCTCTAAAGATTTGCTTAAGTATACAATAAACATTAAACATTTATTATACAGTAAAAAGCCCCTAAATGATTTACCACTTCATGATTTTTACTGTTTGATAACACCTTTCTTCGGTTCTCAATGGTGGGGATTATAATGATACGCATTTTTTGAATATGTTGGAGGTTCCAAGTTCGATTCGCACACTTTGTTTACCATTTTTAGACAAAATCTTATCAGGGATTGCTACTTATCGATACAAATTCATTGAATTGTGACGTTTTTTCCTTTTTTCTTTCTTTTGTGAATGGCATATAAATGGTACGTGTTTATGGGCTTAACTTTTTACCAGATTTCGGCGATGACGAGACCCTGTGGCCCGGCGTTTACGTTTCCCGACAAATGGGGTCCCGAGTCCGGAAACAGTGCCCAGTTGGAGGAGCAGGGGATTGCTTATCAAGGCCGCAGCAATTCCCAAAACAGCAGCACTGGCCAGAGGGATGAGGAAACTCTTAGCGAGCAAGGCTTTAGAGGATCCCTCTCCGTATCCCGGCCCCTTGTGAGTGGCTACTTCATGGTGATCCAAGTGATAGGGATACGCATATTCCGCCGTGGAATAATGGCTATGACCCAAGCTGTGACCCGGACGCGATCCATACACATCAAATGGAATTCCCGCCTCCACACTAGAACTGCCAAAGTAAGCTCCCGATGCACCGCCAGCTGCTAGTCCAGGTCCAGCTCCTGCAGTGCTGTGAGAGTATTCATAGGGATATGGATGGGAGTTAGTCTCAAAGCTGCCCACAGGCGGAGCATGCGATGCAACAGCTCCAGCACCGCCTTGGTGGTGGCCTGGTGAAGGGGAAAATGGGAAAAATATTGTAAGAAAATGGTATTTACATATGTCCTGAGTGTAATCTTGGGTACAATAACCTACCCACACTGATTCGCTCTTGGATACCTCCTTGGGTATTACCTAATCCTTGCCACTTGTTGTAGGTTTCACTGAGACTTTCACCCACACTTCCCAATGAATGTTGATTGTTGGCACTCGACCCTGGACCTCGGTAGAACTCTGGCGGTGGCTCAAAACTCTTGGCAGTCGCCGTGCTGGACAGATCAAGATGGCTCTCATGACTGGAGTTCTGCGTCAGGCCAAATCCCAGACAAAGGCTCAGCAGAAGGAGAAGTTGCAGGGCAACCTGAAGCTTCTGTTTGCAGGTGAACATTTTGACTAAGCTTGCCGGCGCGATGACATCAAGTCTTTATAATGAAACCGGAGGAATTGCAAGCGACTGGCGACAAATTGTGCTGTGCAATTTAAGTCTGGCATTGTCTGCTTGGCTGCGTCCATCAGTTGCGCCAGTCGTCGCGTGGGGAATTTCACTTTCCTTCTTGGCTAGGGGTTTCGTCAAAATGAGACCCCCATCCCCTTGTCTAAGATTTATCAACTTAAGTTAACCGAACGATAAATGAATGAGCGTAATTCGTAAAATGAATGGGGATAAATTTACCATCAAAGTAACACATTTTTAATGATTTAGTTTATGTTTATTACTTACTCTGCTTTAATGGTATTTAAGGGACCAGTTTATTTTATAGGGCTTATTGTTTTAATAAACAATAATAAATAAATATATTAACATAAAAAAGATTGATTTAAATCCAAATCACTTTTTTGGTGAATTAAGTTAAGATCACTTAAATAATTTTCCATGAAACCAATGCCAGAAACAACTCAACTCACAGAGATCACAGCACAGCCAAGAATTGTTAAAGAAATTATCACTGTTCCGGGCGAGTGCAACCAACAAAACGGCAGTAGCAAAAATATTACACGAAAAACACTACCAATTTATTAGATGTTTGCCAAAAATGCGAAGATGTGGAGATGCAAAACTACCTTAAATGTCAGCGAAATGATGTGTCTTATGTTTCCGGCATTCGCGACTCGATTGCAGGAATGTATTGGGGGATGTCTTGTGAAAACGTGTCGCCTTATCAGCTTATTGGAATCGTGCCGGTATTTCGGGGAATTTTGTTATCACCACGGAACACGGCAAGCTTAAATAAGAAACATTTCACCGAGCTTATCATATGCGGTGTTTAATCTAAGCCAATCGTGTGAGCTATTGGTGATTAAAGAGCCTTTTCTAGCTGTTTACTTACTGCAGGCAGGGTTATCTTTTTTACTTGAAGGATTATCGTATCTAATCAGGATGTGTTCTGGTTTTAGTATGTTTGTAATCATTGCAAAATCGCTAAAGCTTGTGACTATTGCAATTATTATAAGCGCTTAAATGACAGACAATAAATAAAACCTTGCACTGTCTTGTAGCTAAAAAAAATTGCATGAAAAACCACTTTGGTTTGCGACAAACAAATAAATAAATAAACAAAAATTCAAGTTATTTCTTGTCTTGGTTGTTTGTCTAAATAAAACCTTGCACTGCGTCATATTAATAAAAATTACAACCAGCCTTAAAAAAGTAAATAAAAACATGACCGTTCCAGGGGTCGGCTACGTAATTTCAGCTTTGATTAGGTGACTCTTACTCAACGGAACGTTGCCCTTACTAAATTAAACTATTTGGTCATGCTCATTCAACATTTTCTAGATCATTGATTTATTTTCAATACATTTTTGATAACTGCACCGTTTTTATTACCTGTCTTAAACATTTTAGATTATTTTCCTACATCATTCCTTAATTTATAATTCATTTTTGACTTGTTTTAGTCTCATTTAAGATTTAGCAAAGCTTTTATTTCTGTTATTATAAATATCTGTTCTTCATAGGATTATTAAACTATTATTCATGTTCAAAAAAGTTCAAATTTTGTTAGCCAAACAAGGGTCGTCCGTTTGAGAATAGCTGCAGAGATCTGGAACTGGAGGCAAAGTGACTACGGTCTGTTCTGGCGTCGAAGGCTCTAAAATCTCCGTTTGCTTTGTGAGAGGCATTGCAGCGTTTGGGGATTTGGGACAATATGTCTTCTCATATTTAACTAGCGGTAACTCTTCTGTGGGAAACCGCCGCCTGACCGCAGGACCTATCCGGCCCATGAAGCTAGTACTGGGCTGCTTTGCTTTTGGGAATTTTCTCACTGACATTCCTCCGGCGATATAATTAGGACTTTTGATGTAGATTTCTGACGAACACTCGACTCCCGACTCCATGCGGTTGTCTAAGTCTAAGTCCCGCTGTATTGGGACCTCCAAACCAGAAGCCATCGTTCCTCTTGGCGTTTTCGGATATATCACTGAATTTAGCTTAGGAGACACAAGATTCGTTTTTTGTTTACTGGTCGATGGCGTTGCGCCGAGCAATTGAATTGAACTTGCAAAATCTGTTTTTGGCTTTACGATACTCGTATTTGCCGTGTCTTCATGGCCTACTGTGTTTCTTGTATCTGCCATCATCTCAAGCGTATTTGTTAAACCTTCTTGGCATCCTGTCTTTTTTGAGTCTGCCATCATCTGACCCATGGTGTGCGCCAGAAAGCTTCTGTAATTGGGTGACGAATCGTCGGATAAATCAATTGTTTGGGCACCCTCTACAGACGCCCTGGCTGCTGTGACAATGGCTTGACCCAAGGTCTCGCAGATCGCTTTCAGGACCTCCATGTGCTGTGGTTGCTCGTCGGTATTGGTTGCCTGATCGCGACGGCCCTCGGTAGTCCCTGACTCTCGGCGCCATTGCGGAATATCACTTGGTTGCGGCAACGTCTGATTGTGATTCTCCATAAAGTTTTCCGGTTCTGGAATTGATCTCCGGACACAACAACAGTTATTGCAGGTATAATGGCCCCCAGTGTCATTTAGATTAGCAATAGGCGGCGGAATGTAGATGGAAGGAGCCACATTCTCTTTGGGGTGATAGACATACTCCATCCAGACAGTTCTTCCCTGACCCAGCGGTTGGTTAGTACAGTCAATTGTGGATTGAGGAGGTGAATATCGAACCTCGTCCAACTGAGTTCTTCTCCTGAGCGACGAACACATTGTGGACTGCAGGCGCGTTGGATACGGAGCTATCGGGCTCTTCGACCTGTTGGGGAAGGCAGGTGGTGGTGGTGGTCGTCGTGGCTGCTCCACTGGCGTCTTGGGTCCGGGAAGCAATGGCGTCGCGTGCACAGAGATGGGCATGGCCTGGGGTTGCGCTGACACCAGCTGGATTACAATGGTGTTCGGCATACAGTTTTCCGGCTGACGCGGGCCACGCTTGGCCTTCGATTCCATTGTCTGGGCTAAATCACAATAAATTTGGAAGCATTACTACTTCGGAGCCGATCAATTTAGAGACACCTACTCACACCTACTTAGTTCCAGAGACCGAGAGCTGTCACCCTGAAAAATAGAGAGAAATGTCCATCGCTTAAAATAGCAACCGGGCTCGGAGGGACTGACCTTTCCAAGACCTCATCTTATCTAGCGCTTGCGTCAACTTAATTTCGAAACGGAGGAGATATCGACACGACCGGCGGGCGATACACGGCTTGATTATATTCGAAGCATTTCATGTTCCTACCAAAATAGAATTTTGCACAGGTTCCCCCGGCGGCGGAGAGATAACCATTACTGCCGGAGGAGGCTCGTATCAGTGCGAGGCCTCGGTATATAAAGTTGCCAATTCGCGCCATCAAACACACATTCGTCAACTCAACCATGAAAGCCGGTAAGTCAACAGCACCTCCTGGCGAACCTAGCACCAACCGATCGGTCGATTAATCATTCTGCAATCCTTTGATCCTCAGCTTTAGTACTGTGCTGCCTCGCCCTCTTTGCGGCCATGCTTGCCGCGGAGTACGTCTGCGACAATGATTCAAACAACATGCCCGACTGCACCAACACCACCAACCATGGAGTAATGATTCGCAACTTTTATGACCCGACCCGCTATTGGTTGTGCAACTCAACTAGCGCGGCTGTAAGTGTGCCCTGTGAGGAAAGGTTATCGAATGGAACGATAATTCCAAAAGGTTTCCTTGTGCAAACTAGACAGTGTGTTGAGTGGCCACAATGGACATGGTCTCCAAATTGCCCTTCACTTTATTAAATAATAAAAATAATTGCAAGCTAACTGGTTGTTTTGCTGTTTTTAAATAATGAGAAATGCTTATGCAAAAATATGCATATTTTGGGGAGATGGGTAAAAGAACTCCAGCAATTAATGGTTAAACAAATGTAAACAATCGAATGTCAAAAATTCGTTTAATTCGCTCAAAAGTAAATAAGAGGTAAAACAAGTCCAAATTATTTATTTTTTAATGGTTATATGTGCTTTTCATATAATAATAAATAAAGTTTACGACACCTAGCAACATTATATTGGAAAAGTTGCTTCTCTACAGTAACAGACTACAAAACATTACTAAAAAAACAATAAAAATATAATTTCAAAATATGTGATTCTCTCGATTTTACCTAAGCTTTTTGAAAAAGAAATTAAAGAACTTATTAAAATTAAACAAACACTTAAATATCTCATTATTTAATGGTGATAAACATGAATGACCCTTTAACAACAATAACTAATTAATCTTTTGACTAATGCATTGAATATAAGGTCAAAAATTAACAACAACAGAGCTTTGTTCGCAGAATCGTTTTTTATACCCTTGCAGAGGGTATTATAATTTTGGTCAAAAGTGTGCAACGCAGTGAAGGAGACACCTCCGACCCTATAAAGTATATATATTCTTGGTCAGGATCACCTCCTGAGTTGATATAAGCATGTCCGTCTGTCCGTCTGTCCGTCTGTCCGTCTGTCCGTCTGTCCGTCTGTCCATCTGTCCGTCTGTCCGTCTGTCTGTCCGTCTGTCTGTTTCTACGCAAACTAGTCTCTTAGTTTTAAAGCTATCGACTTGAAACTTTGCACACACCCTTCTTTCCTTTGCACGCAGTATATAAGTCGGAACGGCCGGGATCGGCCGACTATATCCTATAGCTGCCATATAACTGATTGATCGGAAATGGTATAACTTCGGTGTTTTTAGAGTTAGAGAATTCAGATTTTGTACGAATGCTATTGTTGGCAACATAATACGACATACCAAATTTCATAAGGATCGGCCGACTATATCCTATAGCTGCCATATAACTGATTGATCGGAAATGCTATAACTTCGGCGATTTTAAAGTTATAGAGTTCAAATTTAGTAAGAATGCTATTTTTGGCAAAATACTACGACAAACCAAACCAGGATCGGCCGACTATAAGATATAGCTATAGATATAATAATATAACTGAAAAGTCGAAAATTGCCCATCTTTTGTGTTTTTGAAGATAGAAAAGAAAAACTTCGTACATATTATATATTTGGTCAGTTGATCCGACCTACCATAACGATCATAACGATCGGCCGACTATATCTTATAGCTGCCATATAACTGAACGATCGGAAATTACCCGGCCATTTCAGCCTTCTCGTTAAGTCATTTAAATTAGATTGCATATGATTCAATTTGGAAAATATAATTTACAGAATATTCTGCAAGGGTATATAAACTTCGGCTCCGCCCGAAGTTAGCTTTCCTTTCTTGTTAAGTATCATTTATTACAAATAACATTTAAAACAAATAATAACATCTTGTGTAAGCAAGGGGAAGGTAGCAAAATAAAGCTGAAGAACTTAATTCTTGGTAACAAGCATATCGAATGGTAACGCATCGAAAAAGTCATTCGTAGACTTTAAAATCATGGGCTGCCAGGTGGCTAACGTCTCGGGGAGCATGGCCTGATAGAGCTGACGCCAGTACTGATTGATAAAGTCCAAAATAACATCATCTTACCAAGAAAGGTATCATTTAGTAGGAATATAAAAGCAGCATGATCTTGGCAAAAACTTACTCAAAGCGGGATCGGGCACCAGGCCGTTGGCATAGAAGCGCAGATCTTCCACCTTGGGTTCCGTTTCCAGTTTATTGAGACGCAGATATGTGTGACCATCACGGTCAAATAGTTCTCCCATCGGTCTCGCCCTCATTGCAACATTGACTTTGAGGAAAAAAATAATTTTATGAGTAAAAGGTTGTCATATTCATGTTCTTTGTATTAACTCACTCATAGTTATGTTGAATGCACCCTTGGGGTTGAGCTTGAGGTCATTCAGCTTAATGTCAGCCTTGTATAAGCCCTCTACCAGAATTTGAGGCACATGCGAGTGAATTTCCATCCGGACGCGCCTGTTCTTTAGACGAAAGTCGACCTTGTCAACGATACCATCGCTCAGGCCGCGAACGACCACCTTCTTCATGGAAATACGCCCCTGAAGCACGCCGGCATTGTAGTTGTACGAACTCTTGCCCATCTCGAAGGGATCGAGGGGCGGAATGTTGAGCTCACTGATGCCGTACTTCATGCGTGGCGTTATCTGCTGAAGGCCCTGCTTGATGCACTCGTTTATGTTCAGGTCGCTTTCCCGACATGTCGGAATATCGTTAGCTGTCGAGAGTCAAGTGAATATAATAAATACGATTTTATGTTAATTAAACATAAGTGTTAGTAATAGCCGAAGCTAAGAACGTGACATAATGATCGAGAATTTACAGGCCGATCGGTCAGTATCATGCGCAATTTATTTGTTGTTTTGTGCGATTTAAGAAATAATTATTATAATTCATGATTTTAATTGAAATTGTTTTAAATCGCAGTATCTTAGAATCGTAGAAACAAGATTATTTCGGTTTAAATGTATTCGTAATTGTGTATTCGTAATTTGGTGTATGTTACTTAACAGTAGGCTGGTACCGGAAGTGCCGGTTCCATACAAAAGACTGAAGCAGCAAACTCGTTTTATCGATTCTTGAACAATTTATTTTTGTATGCTCTCATAAACATATCTTATTTATGTTTACAACCATGTCTGACCCGATTAACAATTAAAGTAAAAATCTAACAAGTGCTGTTAATATTTTGGCCAATGGGGTATTTAAAAAATTACTTAATTTGTTATGCTGATAGATAAAGCTTTCTTTAATTGCGGAAAATATTAATTAGAATGAATACTCTTAAATCTTCAAATTTGTTTAATAAAAGAATAAATAGGCAAATTGGCCCAAATTAAATTTTTACGCAATTTCTTTCATAAGAAAACCTTATTTTTATTTATGCCATGAACACTTTATTTTTTAAAGAATAATAGGAAAATATATTTATATCAAGCAAATTTGACTCTATCTCTATACTGTGTTAATATTTTAATTATTTCCGATGCTAGAATATTAATGCCATCATTAAACATATTGCTTGCATATTTATACTCATAACATGGACTAATTTACAATTAGCACTTTGGTTATAATTATTAAAGTCTTAGAATAAGTTTAATAACAATTTGTACAATTTAATTTCACTTAGAAATCTGTTTTTTATGCACTTTTAAGTAATGAAGGCAATTTGTTTCGAATCTTTGACTGACAATACTCGTAGACAATGCTTAGTTATACAATTCACACAAAATTGCGTGCTTCACACAATTACCGCTATTAGATTTAGACGAAACGACGTTGAACTTCATATTTTTAAAATTTATAGTACTGAAGTGTCAAATTTTAAAAGATAATTTATTATAAAACGAATAAACACTTTTAAAATTATAATCTTCTCAGTTAAAACAGCTTATGACAACAAATTTTATCTACTGATTAAATAAATTACAAACAATAAATTTTAATATATTTTCTGTCACACAATCAAGAAACTAATACAAATTATCATTGCGAAATTAAACACATTGTACAGAAAAATCGCTATAGTTTTAATAACAATTGATTCTTTTGTAATAAAATATTCACTAATTTCGAATGTTATCATTGAAGAAACTCACACAATTCCCGGACCGGCTTGAATTCCACATGCGGCAACTCAACTCCCACATCATCTGCCGCCTTAATGCCGGTAAATGTAACTAAAATAAAAGCACCAAATATTCTCCACATTTTTGCAAGTAGAATATATTTTAAAAAATTGTTCTCGATTTAACAAAAAGCTGGTTAGATATTAAGTCTGGCCGCTGCAAGTGCTAATCGACGTCTGAGAGCTCGGGCGAGCGCTGGCTTTTTATTTATGGCAAGAAAGCGAAAAGCAAACCCAATCACATCCAGTGAGCCAGGCCAAAGGCAAAACGCAATACACAAACACAGATGAGCAGCTTTAGCAAATAATAGGGATTTTTGGGGCGGACCGAGGGGCGGGAAATTGAAACTAAGCTTGAAACTAATGACGACGAACTGTAGAAAACAAAGCAGATGCAAAAGTCAGTAGTGAAATACAAACGACATTATTAAATTCACTCAGAGAGTCGTGAAGCTGATGCCACCCAGCCATTGGATTTTACAAAACTCGACCCATTCCGACCCGGTTCGACCCGACGACTACCGCTACCGGCAGCTGTCCGACGATGTTTCCTTGTCTTTGCTGACACGTGAATGCGTCAGTTCCCAGATCTTGAGCCCGGTCTCATCCCAAACTTGTAATCAAAACAGGTCACTCAATAGGGTGACCCAGCATCTTGATTCCTAGCATTATACGTTAAACCAAGCCATATATTATAAGGAAAGTCGGCTAAGATAGACTTTTCTTATGTGCACAGAACCAACAAAATAATTTTAGGTGATATATTATCGAGTTTGAACTTAAATATGACTTGTTTTTATTTTAAAACTCATCTAATTTAATAACACTTGAAATATTTTATTTAATAAAAAACGCATTCATTATACGTCAGCCGAATCAGAATTTCAATTTGTCTAAACGTAAGGTTTATGGTTTCCGTCAAAGTAAAGTACTGATTACTCATATAACTTAATACTTCCACTTCTAAAATCATAGATAATATCCAGATTATATATTATAATCGATTATATTTCTATATTTTATTGTCTAGATATTTACTGATGTCGAAAGCCTATCCGTTCTAGATAAGATTACTTCATCGCGACAACTGCTCTCTTTGAAGACGGTAGACAGCAAAGGAATCCCTGCTGTTCGTTTCGGCTTCATCTTTGGGTTTGGCATCATGCACTACTTGGACAACCTAAAAGTGGGAAGATAAGCTAATGCCATTCGATAGCATTAGGCAAATCGCTGAACAAAAAGAGGGCGAGATTTGTTTGCATGTTTATATATTTTCAGCAACTGCATAGCCCCATACTTGGCGGAAGAGCAAACGTTAAACTATCAGTACTCCGGATGTTTGGGATTTAAAATTGCAGTTTTATCTGAAAAACTATGAACAATTTACTTACAGATTTTGAAAATAAAATTTGTTGAATTATTGATTTGAAAGAAAATGTTTTAGTATTTTACTATCTAATTGAATATATTAATTTTGCAAACAAGTTTTTTCTCTGAGCACCTAATGCAAGTCGCTGTAAAGCGTTTTAAATCAACCATGACCAAGTCAACAATTATACATTGATTCACAATGCAAATAAGATATTGCACTTCAAAGCCTTGTGACAACTAAACCTTATCTTCTTTCCCTTATTTATTTATTCACAGATCTTTAAAGGGAAATATAATGTAGTTTATAAAGCTGATATGCCCTTAACCTAATAATAATTAATAATTACTTATGATAATTATTGTAACATTCGAATCATAGGAAAACAATTTTGGTAAAGTCAATAGTCAATAATGAAATTATTTGATCAAGAAAGAAAGCTCACTACAGGGAGCCAAAGCAATTTCCAATCGTATTGCTTATATGCTGAACATTTATCAAATAAAATGCATACATACATATTTGTATTATTTTTTCTCTTATATTTATGTTATTTTTATATTCTTTTTTTATCTTATTCTTTGAAAAATGTTTATATTATTTTTCTATTTGTTTTCCTATAATTTCAATGTTACTATTCTTATCATATTTTTTATAAAATTAAAATTATAATTTTAAAATCATATAATTTGCGAGAAGTCGAAGATTGTAATTTGTATATACTTTATAGGATCTCCCTAAATAATAAATTCGAGCAACCATTTTTATTTTATCTCTGAAACTGTTAGTCTGGCCGGACTTATCTCAATTTTTGCTAGACATGGCACAAGGGGAACCCCAAAACCAGCCATTAATCCTTAAAGAAAACCCAAAGGAAAATGTTATCAGTATATTGACAATGGCAATGCGAATTCGTTACGGTCCCCGATAACAAGAGAGAATGTCCCAATGGATCACTAAAATGTGTTACCCCTCAAGAAATGAACAATGAATATTGAAAAAGAGGAACAAATACAAATTGAATGAGTGGATTACCGCATGCTGTGCCGTTGGACAGGAACAAACATGTTGCAGAGACACACAAGAGGTCGGAGGTCAGCGGGTGGGCCTAGGTAAGTGGGTGCAAGTGCGAAAGAGATGGCGCACCCGGTACGCGTGCGCAGGCAAATCGGCGTCATTTATAACTTTGTTTTCGTTTTGCAAAAAGGAAAAATGGCGACTTCTTCGATTTGTGTAAACAAGATCATAAACCAAATAATTTGGGATGTGGGAGATAAGGGCTTAAAGTATATAAAACGACGACACCACCCACTGGACCATCAGTCAATCCAGAGACTTCAAGAAGACAACATGCAGTCAGTCAGCAATCTAATCTATCGCCACAAGAAGTTCGATGTCGGACGAAGCATTGATAAGGTTGCGTTGCTCATAAAGCAGGAGCTCATATCCCGCAGCAACACTCCCTGCAGCATGTCCAGCAGCTCAGGCAGTCGTAGAGCTTCAGATGAGCTTTCCTCCAGCATGTGCTTCAGCGACCAGGACACCCAGTTCCTGCCTTTGCCCAAGCGACGACGCCTGGCATCTTCATCAGCATCCGTGTCCTCGGACAACTCTCTGCCTTGCCACAACTCGTCCAACCCCATCAGCGTCGACGCCATCCGAGATATCTGCAAATACCATGTGAACATGGTGAGAAAGTTTCCCAAAAAGGAGCGCACGGCAAAGGAACAGGAGCGACGGGACAAGAACACCATGGCCTGCCGCTTGAGCCGGCGAAAGAAGAAGATCGACGACTTGGAGGTCAAAGAGGAGTACGATCAATTTCTCAAAACCCACCACGAGATGGCCGAACAAAGCCTTCGTGCTAAAGTTTATCTGGATCAGCTGAAGCTGATGGTCGAGCGGGTGAATCAATGCCAGCCCTCGCCAAGGATAATCAGAGCGGGAAATATCAGGAGAAACTTTTCCATTGACTTCTTGATTGGACCTAATAGCGGGGAGTAGATATAGAACCCTGGATTGTCTTGTAATTTATAGCTAACAATAATTTATTTAAGTTTCTTTTTAAGAAAAAATGTGCCATCTTCAAAAGCTAATTATAAGACTAGAATATGAATGCCAAATATTAGTTTTAAGGGTTTAATTAGATTAATTAATTATATTATAACCTGCTAATAAATATCAAAGAGTTTTTACTATCGGATATACATATAAAAGAGTTTTTTATTTCACGTTGGCCCAAATGCCTAGAATATGTCAACAGTTTCATGGTATGAATGACATTATTACATTTATTATTATTATTATCGAAACCACTATTATTGGCTTTTAAATTTGAATTTACATATCATATATAATATTTAAGCTCATAGCACCCTGAATTATTTCTAGAGAAGCCGGTATATGTTTGCTCGTTGCCATCATATTACCCATCATCTGGGCTATTCCCTCAGCAACTCCGATACAAAGACAACAAAGTAGACAAATCAAAACTGCAACTATGGAAATGGAATTGATTGGATAGTTACATGTCTGAGTTAACACATATATCCATCACTCATCTTTCATCATTGTACTTTAACTAGAAATGAAAGCTACTGACAGCTACGAGACAAGTTTTAAGTCGGGATAATGGTATCGGTCACGCTAAAGGTTAGGATTTACATATTAACACTGAATACAGATACAAAGTTCTTTATTTCATTTTATTGAATTATTTTTCTGATGTATCATAACTTCTCGATCAATTTACAGTTTCAATTCACCCCTACATTGTATGCTTGCGAACTTGAATTCTCCTCGCCCTGCTTGGCTGGGAATTAGGTAACAGCCTAATAAGAGGGTTTACGATTTCCTTAATTTCTACTTTTATTTTTGCAGATGAGTGCTCTTTCCCTCCATCGAATGGCAAGTCAACCCAACTTGCATAATGACTCCGCCAAGCTGAAAATCAATGGCTTAAAAGAAATTCCCGATTATCAGTCAAAGAAAATATATGTGTGGAGGCATGGATAACTTGTGGTCAGCTCTCAAAGTCTCCTCTTAAAGTGCAGCAAACTGAATACAGGTCTGATTGCACTGGGTAAAAAAAGCTTTACTTAATTTGGCTGTTCAGGCAGCAGGGTAAATTTAGGCCCAGACGAAATTAACAACCGTTAATTCCTTTTAATTCAGTTTATTACTTTTAATTTTCATGTGATACTGCTGGCCGGCTCCCGACTTCCGGCCGTGTCACCAGCAGCTCCAGCGGACAGAAAATCCAAGTGGCCTTTTGGCCACCTTACACATTAACATTAAAAACTGCACTTTTCTGCCAAAGGTTTAACGTTTGCAAACCTCTGCGTCACAACTGTGGTTGACAGCCCCGTTAGAGGCTTGTATAGTTATTAAATGTATGTATATATCTCTTACATCCGATTTCTGTAAATATTTACTCCGGGCCATCGAGGGCAATGGCAAAAGCTCAGCCCTGTCTCAATATTGTTTTTAGTTTTCTGGCTTGAACCTTAACAACACTTTAAGAACGCACAAAAACTTGTTGAACGTAACTGAATAATATTAAAAATTTACAAGTATTTTTGTTGACAAAAGATCTCACATTTAAAAAAAAGTACACCTTTAATTTTGTTTAGAAAAGCCGCTTTAATAACAGCTTATTAATAATTTTATAATTACAATAATCTGAGGAACTGGATTTCTAGGAATTACATTAATGTACATTCTTAAATTAGAAAATAAATTGTAAAACTTTACGGTTATTAAAAATCTATAAAGTAACTCGTTGTAAATTGGATTGTAGTAATTATTTTTTCATTTGTAATCCTAGAAAATTACACAACAAAGAACAAAGACTTGATTTAATCTTTATAAATTAATTCTGGATTTTTTTTTAAATTATTTTTTATTTTATTATTTAATTTAACATTACTTTTTAAACATTATTTTTAATATAATAATACAATTTAATATTAAGCTCAAGCATTTTAAATAAAACATAGATTTACTTAAAACTTTAAACTTTGACTTGAACGAAGGAAAGAAAAGGACATGAATTTGAAATTTTATGCAAATGTTTTTACAAAAAAAGTAAATTTGTTTTTAATTTTGAGGCAATTAATTATATTTTAATTGTTTTTTTAATTTGTCCAATTTGTTCTTGCGACCATATTCCTAAAATGTCGTAGAATTTAAAAAAAAATGTTTTTGAAGTCGTTGAAAACCTGTAACCTTTAGGTTGTATGTTTGTTTTTTACAAAAACTATTAATTAATTTCAAAGCCTCTTTTTCAATACTCCCACAATTCCAGTAAAAAATGCTTCAATTTTAAATGAATTCTTTATAATTTATTTCAAAGTCAACAATAAAATAAGTTAAGGCTTAAAAACTAAATCACATTTGTGGGCTGTCCATAGTCGCTGAATATGTCACTCTCCCGGCCAGTGGTCAGTGCTGGCCACCAAAGATGAGCATCTGCTGCGAGAGGGCCATCTGCTGGAGGAACTGCTGCTGCTGCTGGGGTAGTAGGTGTCCAGGGGCTGGGGCGATGGCGCGCTGGAAGACCGCCTGCTGAAGGAGCTGGCGATAGTAGAGGCTCAGGCGGACCTGTTGCTCCAGCATTGCGGCGTGGTGTCTCCGATACTGTTCGTACTGCAGGCCCATTTGCTCCTCCTGTGCCTGCTTGGCCCGCCGGCTGAGTAGACACGCCAGTGTATTGCGATCCCTACGCTGCTGTTCCTTGGGACTGCGCTGGCGTTTTGCTTGGGTGTGGCGCACCATGTTGGCATGGTACTGGCTAACGGCTGGTGGGGCTCCATTGGACTTTGCCGCAGGAATGGTGGAAGCTGCTCCCTGTGATTGGTTTTCCTCATTGTCTAGCCATGGTCGGAAGAATCCCTGGACTTGGCGGCGCTTGATGATAGGCTGATCCATGGTGTACTGGAGGAAGTTCTCCTTGTCCTCCTGGTCCGAGTCCCGCTTGCGCTTGCTAACGGTGAACTTCTTGTGGGCGTAGCTCGATGTGTTCTCCATTTTAATGGTGTGACTTGGATAACTTGACTCGTGTGATGTTGCTCGCTTGGCGAATGTTTGCTGAATGATTGTCCCTGAGCTTGATATCCTTTTTATATACATTTGGCTTTCAGGAGCTACAGGTAGCCAAAGGGAAACCATGGGACTGTCAACAAAGGGATTTGCGCATCCCGTGTTAGGTAATCGTCGGCAATGGATTAACAAATATTTTTTAATGACCTGCACGATCACTGCTAATTGCCGTCGCAGCAAAAGATTTTGTATCCTTTTGAGTGTTTTACCTGAATTGCCTGCCAAATGTGGCCACCGGAACAGGAAAGTTCTAGAGCGAGCAACTACGAGTCTCTTTTTATTGACCTGACCTACTTGATCCCATTTGTTGTCGCAGTGGGTGGTCCTTAGTTCGGTTCTGACTCGATGTCCCATCCTTTCTTTTAATTCCCTAGAAATTACCAGCGATAGTTGCAAGCACATTCGACATATGATTTACCTGATATGTTGCAAATGTTTTGTGTTCTTTCATTTCTGTCAATTTATGGGTAATATGGCGGTGCACTAATAAAATATCATCATAAAACCTTTTTCCTCATGGTAAAACAATCATAGTGACATCCCTCACTTATGTGCATATGTCTATCAAAAGATTCACCAAAGCAAAACTTATTATTATTAATTATTAAAATTAATATAAATATATTTGAATTGAATATCACAAAAATTGATCAAGGGAGTAAAACTTCATATTACAAGCAGTTTCCAAGATTTTCCAAATCAACTAATTTGGGAGAAGTGTCTAAAAATGGTGGAAGAAATATTTGAAGAATTTTTCTATTAATAGATAATACATTTAGGTATAGTATTTATATACACAGTTTTTTAATAATAATAGTAATGTATAAAATATATTAATTTAAAATTTGAAATATATCGGATAGGACGATTATATTAAATAACTTTCATAAAAACAACAGAAAATTTAATAGGAATTTAAAAACCATATAAAAATAATATTAATTCGCTGTCAAATATTAATTTCGTCAAAAATGTTTATTATCATTATCAAACGTACCCACAATTTATATGAAAATCTATGAAAATTTAAAGTAGAGTTTATAGACTGTGTCGATTTAAATTAAATTCTGGCAGGGAAACAAGCCTCAGCTTCCTCAATAATAATTAAACATAGTTTACTGAAAATACAACACTTGTCACCTATAATTTTCCAGTTTAATACAGCCTTTGTTCATTTGCAATCGTACCATGACATAATAATTTCCTTATTACCTCTACTACTGGGATGATTTAATTTCCTATTATATAAATCCAAACACAGATCTTGCTATTAATGTCATCAGAAGCTAACCGACAATACTATTTTAATTACCGTATTTCCCGAGAATTTGTTAATTCGATAATAAGTCTATGCGGATTTGATAATATATTACGAAATCAATTCAAATAACAATTTATTTTATTCGCTATGATCTTTAAATCATTTACATAAATTTACATATAGATGGCATATGTTACTATTCGTATGAATCACTAAGTCAAGCTATTATCATGCGAGTTAGTCGAAGATGTATTACTATGTTTGACAAATAAAGTACGAATAAACACTTTCTCGAAACCAGTTTAAAGTTTACTCACTTATTTACTAACTTAATTTGTTAATAAAAAATTAATAACTCTTAAACTTTAAAGCTTTATGAAAATTGGTTTATCTAACAATACTATTTATTTAAAAGATT
Organism: Drosophila truncata; assembly: GCA_008042515.1. Taxonomy (NCBI): domain Eukaryota; kingdom Metazoa; phylum Arthropoda; class Insecta; order Diptera; family Drosophilidae; genus Drosophila; species Drosophila truncata. The sequence goes on along the minus strand of VNJQ01002972.1, from coordinate 99,164 downwards.
GTATTTATATCAGAAATCATAACTTAAAACCTTTTGCACCGTTTATAAATATCGCTTAAGAAACTCTTCTATTAGAAGCCTCAAATAATTAGTAGAATATCGAATACCGGCGACTTAAAATTAAAAATATTATCCTATTTTTATGGCTGTTGATTAATTGATTGCTGTGTGTGTGTTTGTGTTTCTTTTATGGAAGATTAATATTTTTATCCGTTGAAAGATGTGAGCTTAAAGCCAATTGAGTTGGGCATGCCATTGTATGTATAAGCATTTATCCTTCAATTTAATTTCTTAATTAATTATTCCTCTAACCTAATTATATAAAATGGGAAGATTTTAATTAAATGTATCATTCAATTTGGTTTCCCTACGGAAATTAATACCGACTTTATGACTATACAATTTCCCAAGCAATAATTGTACTTTTAAGAATCTTTAAGATAGTTTTAAAGATGCCATAAACTTTGTACTAGCTCCAAGAACTTTATACTTTATACAGATATCTAAGCCCAAATTACCTCCCGCAATTAAAAAATTATAAAGAATTTCATTAAAATTTTTTTAGTTTTATTGTAAAGTCAACTAAACAAATAAATAATACTTTAAAAGTAATCACAAGGTCATTTTGGCTATTCCTAATATTATAATACAAGTGCTTAGAGCGCTGAGACAGCGTCAAGTCGATATCCCCTCAAGGATGTTGGGTTGCGGCCTGTCGGGCAAGGAGCATCTGTTGGTGTTGCGTTGGTGGCAGCGGCTCCATGGTGGCCATAGTCTGTTGAAGGAACCGCACATAGTAGAGGCTGAGACGGACCTGTTGCTCCAAATTAGCCTCATGCTGGATGCGATTCGCCAAGTACTGTTGCTCGATGAGCTGCTGCTGCTGTTGCTGGGATCGCCGATGGCGCAGGCTAGCCAGGGTGTTCCGATCCCGACGCAGTTGCTCCTGGGGACTGCGCTGGCGACGCTTATGGCTGCGCACCATGTTGGCCTGGTAGGTGGGATCCGCCAGTGGTGGTGTTACCATGGTCTTGCGTGGTGGCTCCGGCTGCTTTGTCTTCTCTGGCTCGTCCAGCCAAGGCCGGAAGAAGCGACGCTTGGATGGGGGCTGCTCGGGTGTCCGCTGTCCGGGTTGCTCCATGACGAAGACCACATCGTCGTCGGATTCAGAGTCCTGGCTGCGCTTCCGCTTCAGAGCAGCGGTGAATTTCTTGTGGCTGTAGTTCTCCATTATGATTGCCGAATTGATTGATTGATTGATTGCTGTGTGTGTGTTTTTGCTTCGGTGTCTTTGTGGCTACTGTGCTGCCCCTCCTCCCGGCTTTCCGTTTTATGCAACTCTAGGTAATCAGGGCGAGCGCCTCCCACAAAACGAGCGCGATCCAAATCCGAAAGATTTTCCCACCACCAAGTACCTGGAATTCCGTCCAGGTATTTCCCCGTCGCAGTTCATTCATTCGGCAAAGATGTCCCGAACTAATCACCCGCGCAGTCCCAAAGCTGTTACCTGTTACCTGAACAGGGCGTCCCTAATCCGCCGGCTGGCATTCTCTGCAGTAGGTTCCATTCCTTTCCACTCGCTCGCCTCGAGTCTCGAGGGTGTCATAAACCAGTTGTTGTCGTCCTTCCTCCGTCTGTTTACATGGCCGACAGTTTTCAACGGAATTACCTGTTCGAACGACCCTCGGCAAGGGATATCTAGGGATCTAGGACCGCTATGTAATCCTGGCGCTCAATTTGGCCAAGTTCTCTGCCGGCACGCTATTGTTCGGCCTTCTTTGTGGCACCTGAATAGGAACCTGGCGGTCCCGCTCTCGATACCAAGATATTGATCCGAAAAACACGCATCTTTGACTTCAACCTCTGACAGCTGAAAAACCATTGCATCGGCATCGTCCTTACCATAGAACTCCGCGGCTATTACTGAATGCTCCTTCTGCCGGTGTCCCCGGCATTATGTCGGATTTTTCGTTTCATTCAATGCCCTTTTGTCCATTGATTTATGCAGTCAAAGAACTCTGGTTGCTTCTCACATTTCGGTATTCCCTCGCCTAAGCGGATTTTATTCTTCTTCAGGTGGGTTTGAGACCAGTCCTTGAGATCGCACAGCGAGAAATGGGAGATCATTTTTTTTTTAATTTAAAAATCATTTAAAATATAGAAACATTCTTATTAAAAATGTGATTTTAATATGGCAAAATGTATCCCGTTAAGCAGTTCTTAAACTTAATGAATGTCTTATATCAACCTTTTCATATTTATTTGCAGAGTTTTATTTTTTATTCATATAAAAATATGTTTAAGCTTTAAAGTTTTCGGTATTTTTAATTTTTATTCGTATAAAAATGTAATAATTTACTTTTATAATTTATGTTTGACTTTTGTGAACTTTTTAAGATATTGTTTATTGTTTATGATATGATATATAATGTAATCCAAGGATTTTTTTATTCATTAAGTAAACTCTGGAGCCTGGTTTGATTTTATATTTGGTAGTTGGTAAAAGTCGCAACAAGAATATATATAATTACTTCTTAATAATCGATTAATTATATTATTATAATGATTAGAATAATATTACAAATTATAAAGTTATGTAAGCATTTTTATAATCTATAAAAGTCTAAAAATCGTGCTTTTTGTTTGACTCCACTGAAGATAATCGAATTTCTCACAGTGTTTAGTCAACAAGCAGGCTGGGAAATGGTTTATTGTTGAGTTAAAGTATTATAGTGAAAGATTGGTGTATTGTTTAATTGTTTCCTTTATATATTGATCAATTTCCATCTGTTCTGAAACGGAAGGAGTCAGCAATACGGGATGCAAGGGATACAAACTGAAAGACCTACAAAAGAAGGGGCGTTGGATATTAACAGAAAATGGAAAGGGGACAACCTATATTCAATGTACTGTTTCGTTACGGAATGATTGAATTTTGTATATTTTTATTTATTTTATTTATTATTTATTCACAATTGATTTTATTTCCCATGTAAGCGAAATAATTTAAGGCTTTACTAAGCCCTAAAATTGACTATCTATCTGTTACATGCCAGCCTGTCAGTTCCTCTTATTAAATTATTAAATTATCACCCTAACTTCGCTTCAAAATCAAATACGATCAAACAACTTACATATTTCCATGACCATCTTATTTATCTTAAAAAATACCCATTTCTAAGATCGATGCTTTTTATTGCTTTACAAATTTATTAGTGACACAAAGTGCTTGGAATCTAAGAAAACGCTGAGCACAAATCCCTCAAGCAAACGAATCCCTATACACACACGCAATATTTCGGGAAAATCCCAATAAATTTCCATTCAATGGCCATTGTGACTAAGCAGCGGCATCCCCAGAATCCAGAACCCAGAGCCGAGAACCGAGAACTCTGGACCAGAACTTAATGAGGCAGATTAGCGGTAAGCAAGATAAGGATCCGAACTAAGGTGGCTTCAAAGAGTGGCAAGCGCAGGCGCTGGCAGATCTACGGGCAGCAGATTGTTCCCAGAAACGTTCTTCGGGAAAATTCCAGGAAATCCCTGCTGACCTGAACCCAGACTGAGGACAGAAAAGAAAAAGAAGGTGCGAGCCCGTTGCAGCAGCAAATGAAAAATTAATTACAAAGGACTTTCTTTTGGGCGAGCAGGTAACAGCAGGGCACCTATTCAGGTAGTGTGGGTGTTGCCGAAATCCTTTTTCTCCGCACTACCAGACAATGCCAACCTTTTGTCAACGTAGACTTTCCCATAAACAAGACGAAGAGTCGGCCTTAATGATAATTTCTTTCAGGGCTGCCACAGGTAGGTCATCGTGCGGGGGTATAAAATCCAGATTGCGCAGCAGCCAGGAGCACAGTCGAGCCCTAACAGCCGCCGTGAAAACATCTCGTACATACAAAATCGAAACCTAAGCAAGAGCAATCATGGCACCTTCAAACATGGAATACATCAACGAATCGCAAACCACCGAGAGCTACACACACAAGAAGTTCAAGACCTCAGCCTACACTCACAAGAAATTCAGCAAGAAGACCAGCAGCGGCAAGGAGAAGGAAGCAGCCGCCACTTCTTCGTCAACGCCACTCTTCCGGCCCTACGCCCTCAGCGAGAATACTCCGCGAAAGCGTCGCCAGGTGACGGAGATCCAGCAGCAGCAACCACAGTATCATTCCCTGCCTCCCACACCGCCCACCACTCCGCCGCAGCAGCAGCAGCAGCAGCTACAGCATTCTCAGTATCCGGTGACTTCAGCACTTCCGGCCTCGCCTATGACTACGCCACCGCCGTCGCACACCCCGGTCTTCAGTCACCAGGCCTATGCCTACATGCTGCAGAAGCAACGGGCCGTGCTCCAGATGCGTCAACTGCTCAGCATCAATCCGGATGCCAACACTTGGCCTGTGGAATGGCGTCAGGCCCTTCAGGCACTGCTGCATCAGTGATGACGAATCCACGGGTCCCATACCTAACGCAATGGAGTGATTTGCCTAGCAACCAGTGATAATATCTTTAAGTGCCACCTGGACAGATTGTACGATATTAATGGAAGAAAGAAGGAGTAGCTTAGATCTAGAATAATTGTACATAACTTTAACATTAAAATATACATACAACATTCGAAAATCAACTCTTAAACATTCAATTCATTCATGGGAACTAATTTTACAATATTAGTAGAATTATGACAGCCACCTTCGTGTGGGAACAAATGGCTCTTGTGCCAAACAGAGTACCGTTTGGGCAGCTCTAATATCCCCAATAAATCCCACTCGAGTTTATGTAATTGTCCACCAATAATCACAACCAGCGCTCGCTCGCCCATTTAACATTTTCAACAAGTTAATTCGAACATCATTTACTGGCAAAATTAATTAGGGGAATTGAACTTAACACAAACTATAAGTGACATCATATTACTTAGATTCATTACATTGAATTATTAAATCCCAGACGATCAAAGACAGAACTGTTGGTTTGCCCGCGCTGCTTGTTATAACCAGCATTCATGCTGTTATGGCGTCGTGGGGGTGCATATTTTCTATTCTGTTGCTGCTCGCGTCGCTGATGTTGCTGCTGCTGCTGCTGCTGCTGGCGGTGCGGTGCTGGTGGATGCCTGGTGGGGGCGGGAGCTGAGCTATTGCTGCCTAAGCGCTTGTGTACGGGCATCGTGTCCTGGCGAGTCAATAGTTCATCGCTTCTCATACGTATGGCCTTGCCCTTTACAGGACTAAGGCGAGCCTGTGTTTTCTTCGTAGGCGAAGCCTTTAAATTGTAGGTCTTCTTGGTGGCATGAAGTTTGGATACTAAATAGGAGAATACCAGATAAGTTTGTTGTAAAACCAAGCTCAAGGATCCAACTTACCCATTCCGAGTCTCGATTTTATGTTATTGGCAAAGTTCTTGCCGTGCCTGGCTTTGTTTGACGGCTCGGGTGCAATTTCCCGAACCTCCGCCGTGGAGGCGAACTTTACAATCTTCTCGTTGACAGCCATGTCGATGTCCTCGCTCTCAGCACTGGACAAGTAGTCGTCGTCCTCGTTGCATTCATCTTCATTCATGCTGTCATCCTCATCGTCTCCCCGTTTAAGCGGAACCTTGTGGACGAGCATAACCTTCTGCTGGGACTTCACAACAGATGCAGGTGCCACCCTCTTGGCCTTGACAATTGGCGAGTTCTTTGTCACTCCTCCGGTCGGCCCCGATCGCTGGCTGTTCTTCAATATGGATTTAATTTCCTTGGTCAGACAAGCATCGCCTGGTGACGAGGCCTGCTTTCCGCCAAGGCGAGCGAATACGGAACTGTTGTTGCCGGACGTGTCCGCCAACTTTGTCGCCCCGGTGACGTGTACCCGGACGTTGCTCTCGCCTGAGCTGGAGACGATGCCCTCCTGGGCCTCGTCGTCGCCGGAGTTTGCGTGAAGGCGTGAGAAGATGTCCGACTTTTTGGAGCTACTCACTCGATCGGAATAAACTGCAATGAAAACACACAGTATTAAATTATTTTCTTCTTTGGAGACTTTACTGTAATCCTTACGCTTTTCCCGCTTGGCTAAAATCTGTTTGCTGCGCTCCGTGGTTCCTGAAGGTAGAGTAACCTTGTATTTTCCTTCGTGCTCTGGCAGCACCCGCCTTGCCGGCTTGGCAGGCGGCGAAACCTTAGCCTTGGCAGCCGGTGACGCGACCTGCGACTTGACCGGAGGCGGGGCCACCACTCTGGAGGCAACTGGCTGGACTGGCTCCGGAGTCAGTACCTTGTCCCGGGCATTCTGCTCGCAGACGCTCTTTGAATGGCGGAGAATGGCGATTATATCACCCATCAGGGTGATTCCCATCTCCCGCAAGTACTCCTTGTTGAGGTCCAGCAGCATGTCGTCCTGGATGCGATTCTCCACGAATACATGAGCGTAACCGGCGGCCGCCGGCGATGGGATGCCAGCTGCATTGAAGAACTTTACCCAGCGTGCTGCAAAATGCGGTGAACTTGTTTAGTTTTAGTTTTATTCACGGAAATGTGTTTGTATTTATTTTTGTTTTCTTTGGACCAAAGCGGCGTCGGTTGCTCTTCTGAGCTGCTCATACAGATATTACACCCACCTGCGCTGGATTTGGACATAGCTGGAACGAGTGGTGCTAGCTGGCACTATTTTTTCACTTTTCTGGTCTAAATTTCTTATTTTTTGTCGATTTTTGCAGCACCTACAAGCTATTTATATATTTACTATTTTTTTTTTTTGTAATACAAATAATGTGGCCAAGTGTTTGCTGAAAAACCACACAACTGGCTTTTTTAGGGGATTGTATTCTGCCATAAACAGCTGAGAGCGCCGGCACATAAATATCGGTATTTTGACAGTATTGGTAACGGCTACCTAAGCGAAGTTACATAACACTGGCGGCTAAAATTGTAAACAAAAGCGCCGACAGTGCACGTGCTGCATTTAATTATATTTAAAACAAAATATATTATATAAAACGAGATGGCCAGCAACTTTGAGCTGTTAAGTGAGCAGGGCTTGCGTCTGGATGGCCGGCGGCCACACGAGCTGCGTCACATCAAGTGCAAGCTGGGCGTTTTCGAAAAGCCCGATGGCAGTGCTTACATGGAGCAGGGAAATACCAAGGTTCTGGCCGCCGTTTATGGGCCGCACCAGGCCAAGGGCAAAAAAACGGATTCCAACGATGTGGTGATCAACTGCCAGTACAGCCAGGCCACGTTTTCCACAGCGGAACGCAAGAACCGGCCGCGCGGCGATCGAAAATCCCTCGAATTTAAGATGTACCTTCAACAGTCGCTCAGTGCAGCCATCAAATCGGAGCTATATCCCCGCTCCCAGATCGACATCTATGTGGAAGTGCTGCAAGCGGACGGAGCCAACTACGCTGTGGCCCTCAACGCGGCCACCTTGGCACTGATCGATGCTGGGATCTGCCTGAACGAGTTCATTGTCGCCTGCACTGCCTCCCTGAGCAAGGCGAACATTCCGCTAACCGACATCTCGCACATCGAGGAAGTTTCCGGCGGCCCAATGCTGACTGTTGCCGCCTTGCCCAATGCTGAGAAAATTGCGTTCCTCGAGATGAGTGAGCGATTTCACATTGATCATCTGGAGACGGTCATAGAGACGGCAATGGCTGGATGTCGGGAGATCCGCGACATTCTGGAGGCGGCAGTCAAGGAGAACCTCTTGCACATGGGCAGTGCGGCTGATTGGGCGAGAGTGGGTTGAGCCTGGAGGTTTCTTTTCTCCTCAATTCTGTTCATAACAATCTACTGAATTAATAAATTAAGTAATTAAAAAAGAATTTTTTATTCGCAGGAGTACAAATGTAGCAACAAATACATCTAACATACTTTCTAGCTTTGATTGCTCGCTTCCTGGGGCGGCTGCCACGCCTCCAGCAGATCCTTCAGACGATCCTTACGGTGCTCTAGCTGCAGCTTCTCTATAAGACCGCTCAGCTGCTCACCGCCTTTTAGGAAACCCTCTAAGTTGTGCATTGTGCCACCTTGAATCCTGTGATCCGTAATGCGGTCCTGAACAAAATTAAAGGTGCGAATCTTTTCGTTGCGATTGAGGCTGCCTTGCTGTGCCCTCTTTGTGGCCAACTTGCTGGCCTCAACGCTCTCCAGCTGCTGCTGCACAAGACGCGCCCGTAGACGCTTCATAGCCAGTTCCCGGTTCTTCAGCTGTGAGCGCTCCGACTGAGCCTCAACGGCCAAGCCGCTGGGCAAGTGAACAATCCGTACCGCCGAGTCCGTGGTATTCACATGCTGGCCACCCGCTCCACTAGCCCGTTTCGTTTCGATCTTCAAGTCCTTCTCAGCAATGTGCACCTGGACATCAGCGGGCCGAGGAATCACAGTGATCGAAGCGGTGCTCGTGTGCATGCGTCCGTTTTTCTCAGTGGCCGGTACTCGCTGCACCCGATGGACCCCCGCCTCGTAGCGCAGCCAGCTAAAGACGTCGTCTCCGCTGACCATCAAGCTGGCGTGACGCAAGCCCCCAATGTCCGTGGTCTCGCGTGCGAACTCTTCGTACTCCCAGCCCATGTGATCGAAGTAGCCGGTGTACATCTCGTACAGTTCTTGTGCAAACAGCATAGCCTCCTGTCCACCGGCTCCGGCATTAAGACCGAAAATGAGCGCTGGATAAGCCTCGTCATCGGACAGTGTAAGTAGTTCCCGCAGCAGCGTGTGTTCTTGTTTTTCCAACAGATCCGCATAGACTTTGTTCTCCTCCTGCATTAGTTCTCGCATTTCCTCATCCTTCTCCTGCTCCAAGTCACGTGCGCTTGTGATATTACGCTCCAGGACTCGCCGCTGCTCCAAGGCGCTGACCACTCCCTCCAACTGGCCCAGGCGTTCGTACAACTTGCTGTTACCGGCCGCATTCACCCGGAGGACATAGTATTCCTGCCGCAGGGATTCTAAGTACGCTTGCAGCTTACTGTTTTGCAAGCTGAGGGGATCAGTGCTCGCCCAGCGGCGCACAGCGGGAGCAAACCGTATGCTCAAAAGTTTTCGCACTAACATAGCGGATAAGTTAAAATGAAAATGTAGCAAACTAAAAATAATTAAATAACAAATATGATATCGATAAGTTACGGTAGAGTTGCCGGATGGCCGGTCAGTTATCGGACATAACTGCCATCTCGGACGGTACAGCCTTGCCAGATGACGTTCTGGTCTCATACATACAAAAAAAACAAGGAAAATATGTTCGTTTTTAGCCGTTAAAGAAATATGTTTCAATGCTAGGCTTAGGTTTATCTTGATGGTGCAATAAAAATTGATACCAAGTCGATCTGCTAGCGAAATGTCAACGTATTCGGTTTGATTAAAGTCTGTGCTTCGGGTGTGTGCATCTGCGCGAGTGTGTGTGTGTGTTTTCTTATTGAAGAAAAATGAACTGACGAAGAACAACAAAAACAACGGCGCACAAGTTGTAGCTGTGCGAGAAAGGCAGCAATTAAGTTTAATTAAGATATCCAATTGAATGTGAGAAGGCTGAGCTGCTGCTACCGCTGCTGCTGCCCCCAAAAAGTGCATTTATCGACGCAATCCCCAATATATAGGAAGCTGCAACAGCAAACGTAGACGAAATGCCACCGCTGAAAACCTACCAGATACACCACGAATACAATGCGAACAACTTGCTGTGCAACGGCAATCCCAATCCGAACGCGAATGCAAATGCAAATTCGAATCCCACCAACAGCGATGCCGACTTTTTTAACTCCACGGGATCGGGAGCTGCTGCTGCTGCGGCGTCGGCGACCACCCAACGCACAAATCTGCCCTCCTACTGCAACGCCCAGTATCCGTTCAAGGTCCTATCCAATCTTAACCAGCTGCGCGAGCAGTCCCGCTTCTGCGACGTGGATATCGTGGCCGGCGGGGCTACACTTAGTGCTCACAGGGCGGTCCTGAGCGCGGCCAGTGCCTACTTTGAGGCCATGTTCCGGCCCGAGCTGGGCTTAAACGAGGTCAAGCAGAAGTCGGTGGTGCTGCACACCATCGATGGCGACATACTGCACATTCTGCTGGACTTTATCTACACGGGTCGCTGCGAAATCACGCAGGTAAGTGCCAAAATCGAAGAGATATATGTAGATTCCGTCACCCACAGTCCCCCCCCTTTATTGTTGCAGTCCAATGTCCAGGAACTGCTTGCCGCCGCCGACATGCTGCAGCTGAACGAGGTGGTTGACGGTTGTTGCGAGTTCCTCTGCCGCGAGCTGCACGCCTCCAATGCTCTGGGCATTTTACGCTTCGCGGAGGCCCACAACTGCGAGTCGTTGGCCAAGAGTGCACTGAACTTTGTCCACGCCAATTTTCCAGCGGTGAGTTAGATGCACTTGAAAGGTTTGCCAACGGTGGCTTCAAGTGGCTTGTCTAAGATTTTAAATAGGAGAGGATTTTGCATTTTATATTGTATAATATTTTGTGGCTAATTAAGGGAGTTTCTCTTTATTTTAATTTCAAATTTCAATATTGATACATAGAAAAGTTGAACTTTTATGAGCCTAATGCTCGTAGCATTTATCTAAATAGGTCTTTTTCAAAGAGTTTTCATCTGGAATTTCTTGTTCAGTGTATTTTTTTTTAATTTGCAGATTTCAAGCATATATTTTGCTTATACCTTTCATATATTTTGCATATCTCATGCATATATTGCATTATCTTAAACTTAAGAATATTTTATTCAAAATTTAGTAAAGAAATTGTACTTAATAGTTGTAATATTTAAAGATATTTCTTAACTGAGCTCTTTCTTTGTTGTTTCCAAATCTGATCTCCTGAAAGTATGTTATAAAATAATATGGATGGATGATTTTTAGTTATATCAGTCCAAAGTCGTTTAAAAATCTAATTTAAAAATTATTATTAAGAAATTTTGAAAACTATTTAAAGTCTTAACTATTTAAATGTGTATTTAATAACCATAACTATATATATAATTGCTAATAATAAAGCAAAGATCCCCTATTTTCTATGGTCCTATAACCCCTATATAAGATAGCAAAAAATATCAACATTATAGTCTTACGATTCCCAACTGGTTCAAGCCCAACTTGATTGAGGAACTGATGGTTTGGTATTGTCAATCCACTCTGGTTTCTCTTCAATTGTCGAATAAATCTTTCGCCTTTTACTAAAGATTTCCGTGGAGAGGAACACTCTAATGAGTCTAAACTCAATTTTTTACTAAGCCTGGCGACTTCAGTTGCCGGGCAATAATTAATACATTACAAAACAAAATAGGAAGATATGTGTAATATCTCTTTAATTATGAACAATAAACAATCAGTATATTGTTATTAAAGTTTAAACACAAATCATTGACATGATTCCTATCAGAATTAGGTTTTTAAATAATTTATTTAAAATATTTTCAAACCTAAGTGAACTTTATTCTAAATATTCTCTTTTCTGCTTTGAACAGATAACCCTGGAGGATGAGTTCCTGGAAACTCCCCAGACTCTGCTCTCACAGCTCTTGAACTCCGAGTTGCTCCGTGTGGACTCCGAGTCACAGGTGTTCCAGGCAGCTCTGCGGTGGATCAAGCATGATGTAACGCAGCGTCGCTGCTATGTTTTCGATATCCTCTCGCACGTACGCATGGCGCTGGTGCCGGTGAAGGTGATCGACAAGGCGCTTAAGGACGATTGCCGCGACATGTCCGTGAAGATTGCCCTGCGCTCGATCTGTCGGGACATTGCGTCCAAGCGGGGCCAGCTCGTGCCGCTGCGAGTCTGCCCCCGCCAGTTGGCCAAGAAGAACATCTATATCATTGGTGGGTCCCATAGGGACACGCCACGCACCTGGAACTCGGCCGATTGCATCTTCGAGACGGTGGCCAAGTTCGATATATTCCGACGCGAGTGGACAGAGACAGCTCCGATGGAGGTGGGCCGCATCCTGCCCGGCGTTTCGGCTTTGAATGGCAAGATTTATGTGGTGGGCGGTGAACGCGGCTCTCAGATTCTGGCCAATGGAGAAGTCTACGATCCGCAGAACGATGTCTGGCAACCGATTGCGCCAATGATTGTGCCCCGTTGCGAGTTTGGCCTGTGCACCATGGGCGGCAATCTGTTTGCTGTTGGCGGATGGATTGGCGATGATATTGGCGGTACAATGGAATGCTATGATCCAGAGCAGGATCTCTGGAAACTGATTGGCAGCATGCCGCAGCCTCGGTTCAGCATGGGCGTGGTCAGCTTCGAGGGTCTGATCTACATTGTGGGTGGCTGCACCACAACAACGCGTCATTTGCCGGATCTGATTAGGTATAAACACTGATTTCTATTGCTATTTGGTTGAATAATCTATCATATTCATTTATTGCAGCTACAATCCCGTGACCAAAGAGTGGACTGAATTGGCCCGCATGCAAACGGCTCGTTGCCAAATGGGCGTGGCCGTCCTGGATCGCTATTTGTATGTGGTGGGCGGCAGCAGTATTAGTCAAGACATTCTCAGCTCCGTGGAGCGCTACAGTTTCGACGAGGACAAATGGTCCACTGTTTGTGCGTTAAACGTGCCGCGAGCCATTCCTGCCGTCGCAGCAGCTGATGGTCTTCTCTATGTGGCTGGTGGGGATCAGGTAAGGCATCGTAAAGCTAAAATATCGCTTTATATAATCTAATATATTCCAAATCCCATTTTCCAGCCCTGCGAAGTCAACTTTTACCGAGCACAAGTGACCATCAATGCTGTCGAATGCTATGACCCTCTTTCGGACACCTGGAAAAATTGCCCCGACCTGCCAGTTAGCCGCTCCGAGGCTGGGGCCGTGGTTGTCTAAGAAAATCTCTCTCTCGTCGTCTTAAGCATACCCACACAAGTAGAAACACTCTCTAACTTTAGCTCTATGGCATTGTATACGTTACACATCACGAAATCTCTTCCCCTTTTTTCCAAAAAAAAAAAAAACAAAAAACAAAAACTTGAACGTAGTGGTGGTCTCACGCCAAAGATAGGATCGCGTTGTTACGGTTGATGTTGTTTTGTGGAAGCACATAGCGCAGCTATTAACCAGTCGGTACCCACATGCTAATCTTATTAGTAGATAGCCACAAGGGATTCACACACAGCCTCCAGCCTCAGATTGTTCCGTAGTTGAAGTTGTTGTCCCTTATAAAAGCGAAACCAAAACACCGAAATCTAAGGATTATCGTAATTGCTGAACAATTATTTAAAAACTATTTTGTTTTGTTTTTAAAAAATTCCATTTGTTTTCATTCATTTATAAAATACGGAATGAAAACGAAGCATGTTACGAACCATGTTTGGAGGCGCCCTTGAGAAGAGCGTATTGTATGGATTTGAATGTACCAACAAAACCAAATACAAACAATCAAAAATAAACAAAACTGTATTAAAAATAGGTGTATTATCGAAATAAATATAGACTTATTAACTAACAATGAACGCGTTTTATTGGGCTTTATTGGGGAAAAGTTAAAGCAAGCGACTATGTCTTATGGCATTTCCTAAATCCTTTCCATACATTATGTTTCAGAAACCCACGAAAGAAATATAACTTAAGTTTTGAATTTTTATGCCCTTGCAGGGTATTTTAATTTCAGTCAGAAGTTAGCAACGCAGTGAAGGAGACAATAATAATAATAACAGCCAAAGGCTATGATTTCTCTATTACTTTCCTTCTTGTTAAATTTATTTCTTAGTTGGGCCGAAATCCCGGCGGTACTGCAATACCGGGCCAACCCGCGACAGAGGTGGAGCAAGCTCCTAGCACTCCGTCTATTTCCAAAAATCAGTTTAACATTTGTTGTCCTCCAATGGAGGAACTATCAGATGTTAAGCTGATAAGAACAGATACTACACTTTGATCTTAGCCATAAGGCCGAGAAGCGATAACTAGAAACGGCAAAACACCTGGCTGTCCATACACCGTCTGCTAGAACCAGTTGGGAACTATAGGTGCGAACAGGGGGAATATATTTCATTCGGATACAGTCTGTATCTTACAGATGTCTGCTTTCGGGGGTTGATGTTAAAGCCGTCACAACTGCTGTTCGCTTTTAGGGGTGCTGTTGTTTGAAACTAAATGTTTTTAACTAAATTAAATTGAAGTTAATTATAGAAAAAAAAATGTATAAATATTTTCAGCAATATATAGAAATACTTTATTTAATTATTTCTCTGTGGGTCTTACCTGTTAAATATATTTATGGGAAAACCTAACACAACAATGACCTAATGCAATCTTGTTATATTTGTATTTGACATGTCCCATGGACAACAGCTGATGAAATCCAGCAAAACATTCAACAGGCGACAATTGTAATGCATTTCTTAACCATTAAAGATTTAAACTTTCAAGGAAACACCCTACAGTTATCAAATATAAGTTAATAAATCAAGAAAATTAATATTTTAAGGCTTTTTGCTAGGGTGTGAAATATTAAACATACTTTAAGAGCATAATATTAATAAATATTTAAAATATTTCCATTAAATATACCTAAATAGTTTTCAATATTACCTATTTTTTAACTATTAATCCCGATTACCTCAAATTCAAAGTTTTCAAGTGTTATCACAACAGATACGACAACAGTAAGGTGTAGGTGATGGACGCCCTATCACTATATGACATGCGCTGATGTAGGCTCTCTGTTATACCAAATGCACCTGTCTAGTCAATGAATATATTCGCAGAGAGGTCTGTGGACGGGTTTGCTTAGAGCTAGGCAGTTGGTGCTACCGAGGCATGGAAAATGTTTAATTTTTGCCATTGCCTAGGTAAGCCAACAAAGTGCAAAGTGCTAGTCGCTTGCCACGGTCAGAGTCACGCAGTGCGGATTGTTATTGTCGAAAATGTGCGGTTCAGTTGTTGATATTGGAAAAAGGGGTGTGTGCGAAAATAAGTCAAGAGCGAAGGCCTGGCTGCGAATCTGACAATAACACTTAATGCTACCCATTGCTGAAGATTGTTTTGAAATTTGTAACCCGAAGAGAAGCTAGCGTTGCATTTGACTGCCTGAACACCTAGTGCTTTGTTTTCTATCGTTGATAAAATTTATAATTATCATTTTTAACTTTCACCTTTCGCTAATTTACTTTTTTTCGAATACTTATTAGGATGGATTCCGCCACTTTTGACAATTTAAAAATCTCTATGAGCCCTAACACTGGAAGAAGTGGAAAACTAATAAAAGTATCTCAGATGTACAAAGAACAATAACTCGAAATTGATGTTTTCAATAATCAATGGCTATCCGAAGTATATTTAACCAAAACACACACAGCTTCGATCTATATAGTAATTCCAATAATTACTTATTAAAATGCATATTTTTGGGTCTACTAATCCTGCTGGAGTCCGCCAGCGGTGACTGGCTAATGGATTGTGGCAATTGTCACTGCAAATGGAACTCTGGCAAAAAGACAGCCGACTGCCGGAATTTAAGCCTTGGTGGCGTGCCTGAGAATCTAAGTCCGGAGGTTCAGGTCCTCGACTTGTCACAGAACCGCATCCTGTACTTGGAGGAGCACGCATTTTCGACCACCCACCTGCAGAATCTCCACAAGCTCATCATACGCAACGGAACCTTAAAGAACATCAGCCAGCTGAGTTTCAGCCAACTGCAGATACTAATTGAGCTTGATTTGTCGAATAATTTCATAAAAGACCTGCTGCCAAATGTTTTTGATGCCTTGTCCAAGGTGCGAGCAATATTGCTCAATGGAAACCTCTTGCAAACACTTCGCCGTGATGTCTTCCACAACCTCAAGTACCTACACAAAATAGAAATCATGCACAATCGCCTTATAAGCATCGATACCCAGGCGTTTGTTGGGGTGCCGCTTCTATCCCAGATTTACTTGGACAATAACGAGCTAAAGATACTCAAAACTGAGAGTTTTCGGAGCTTAAATAAACTCAACACCTTGTCGCTTGTCGAGAATCCCTGGAATTGTACCTGCGACCTCCAATTGTTTCGTGACTTTGTTATAAACATGAACCTGTATACGCCGCCCACCGCGTGCCATTATCCACTGCAGTTGCGAGGGATGCTGTGGATCGAGGATCAGCCAGAGGCCTTTGCCTGCAAGCCGAAGATTGTGTATCCCGCCCTGGGTACCTCCATCAACACATCCAAGGCGAATGTAACGCTCATATGCCGGGTTCTCGGTACTCCCAACACGGTCATTGCGTGGGATTTTAATAAGCAACTTTACGAATCTCGAACAATGTCAGCAAAAAGTCTTCGACAGCAACGGATTCATATTGAAATATTGCGAGAGCAGAAGGAGAAGGATCAACAGTTTGGCCACGATGTCTTTGTGTCGCGTCTCACCATCCTTGATGCCAAGAAGAGCGATGAGGGAGTCTATACTTGTCTAGCCGAGAATCCGGGAGGTAAAGATGCTGCCCACATAAACCTCGTGGTTCAGAAGACACCACAGCGGAGCTCCTTAATTGGCAGTGACCTCCTTGCTATCATAAGTCTCATAGCTCTGGGCATCCTTAGCACCTCGATCCTCCTGTCCATGATAACCTTCTTCACATACAAGCGCTTCAAGCAGCTGCATAATAATGGACATCACACGCACTTGCCACCACCATTAAGTGTTTCGATGCAGCCACATTCCAGCGATGGTACTGGTGGCGGAGTCAGTGCCGTCAGCGTGGGCCTTGTCCCGGACAGAAATGTTACGTTGGATCCAAGAAGCGCTGCATCGAGTAAAAATTATATTTTATTTAAATCAACAAATGGAAATTTCACCGAATTAAATCTGGACGATCGAAGAAACTATGCTGGCGTGCTATTAAATAGCAACTATCTGGAATATCTTGACAATCAGGTACAACCAACTACGACTCCTTCTAAGGATCAAGAACGCGGTGCCACATCCAGAAGCGAAGAGGGCAAACTGAATGGTATGTAAAAATGTTCACTTTATTAATTAAGATCGCTTAGGTATATATTTGTATTTTTAATAAACTCATATACCATGTATTTCCAGATAAGCTCTATCCCAGATCCCCAGCCAACGATACACCAACTCTACCTTCCACCGGCAGCACCAAGCTTAAAAGAGAAATCAAAGAATTCCAACCGGACTTGCTGCCCTCAAATGAATCGTCTATTTCGATGACCAGTAAAGCCGATGATCTGCTGGATCAACCAGTCAAGCAATCTATAGATAATCCTCGCCGCAAGTACAACAGCAATGTGCAAAAGTATCTAAAGGACAAGTACGGCAGTACCCGACTGACAGCTGTAAGCAAAGTTAGAAAGGACAGCGATTACAAGCAGGAAACGCAGCTGGGTGACACTTCCAATACTTTAATGTAGTCTGTACCTGGATTCAGTCCTTTCGAAAACGATCGCAAAAGAATCATCCCACTCCTTGAGATACACCAGATGTAGATAGATATGGACCTCGCCTTATTTCTTTTAGTAATTGATGTAATTTTAAGAATATATGAATGAATAAATATATAAATGTGTCTTGTATGCAAATGTAAAGGAATGTTTAGGCAAGGATTAAGACAATACCTCGCTGTAAGAAATTATGGGAAAAGTGCAGTGACATGAGGACTTGTATTGTTTTCCTTCCTTCATCCTTTAAGATACAATTCAGCAATTACAAGTTCAAGCTTCGTGTAACTTTAGCACTTTCCCTGCTTCCCATCGCTGCTCTAAATCAAGATGTTTATATAATAAACCGGAGATCCATATTTCTGTAGGTAATGCCTATATCCAGAAATCCATTTACTTAAATGCAAACGAATAAAATGTTTTATTTAAAATATGAATAATGAATGTGAAAATGAATAAATGAATGATTTGGTGTGATATATAGGTGGGCTAGAAAGGCAGTTGTAGCTACTAAACTAGGTTAGTAAATCTCTTAAACATCCGCTAATAGTTGCAACGTTCCGCCAAATTCAGCTGATCATCGAAGCTGTGCAGTGGCAAAGGCGTCTTCTGCAGTTCCTTTTCTGTCGAACGAGAACGCAGATGAGCCCGATTCTTGACACAGCTGAGTGGCGTTCTCTTCTGAGCGTTTAGTGGCGTAGTGTTTGATGTCGGTGTGCGAACGTCGCCCTTCGACGGCGACTCTTCCTCCTGGTCCACGTAGATCTTTGGCTTGCTGGCCCTCGCCGGCTTACGCGGCGGCACCCGCCGCTTGTGCCCCAAACGGACTCGCTCCAAATGCTTGTTGGCCGGCATCGCTGTCGAAGGATCTGCATTTGGCTCTGCGGCAGTGTCAGCAAACGAGGCCATGCTGCTGCCGCCAACACTCAGATTGAGTGTCAGTGTCTCCAGGATTCGCTCCAGCATCTGAGCCTCCCGCGCTTCTTCATCCTCGTCGTCGCAGAACATAATAGGTGTACGATCAACGCCCACGCTGGGGGAGCGTGGATCAAAGTGCACCTGTGACGACGGCGGCGGCGGAGGCGGTGTCTGCTGCAGCTGAGCCTCGCATGGCATGGTGTCCTCTTCGTCGTACGCCAGCGAAACGATCTCCAGAAAGCTGTTGTTGTGGGTACTTGGCGGCGTACCAAAACTGTCACAGCTCTCATCAGCTTGAGGTGGCGCAGATGTTTGTGGAGGTGTGGCGATTGCCGCGCGAGTGGTCGGTGCTCTGGTGTCCACAAACAGATCGGCAAATGTGTCGTCCAGATTTAGTGAACGCACCTCGTCCAACACTAGCGGTGTGCGATTCAGCTGCGGCGATCGGGGATCGTTAAGAGAGAAGCCCTTCAGCAGACGCTTGCGCAGCTGCGAGAAGGCATTTTCGCTGGTGGCCTGCTGCACCAACTCAGACTCAACCGGCATCTGTGGCTCGGACTGCAAAAACTATAGAAAAACTGCGGTTAGATCCCCAAAAATCATACCAGCGCATAACTTACGTTCAGAGGCGTCCGACATCCGTTGGGGGAGCGGGGATCGAGCAGAGCGTTGTTCTGCTGACGGGTCGGCGTGGTCATTTCCACATTCTCTGGCCTCTGGCTGGCCAGGCGCAGTTTTCTGAGTGTCGGTGTGTCTGGCAGGTACTCGCCCTCCATTTTCGTTGCCTTGGCTCCCATTTTCAATTGTTTTCCGCGTTATCTAGCGACTTTTCACAGACTATTTTGGGGTGAAAATGCTCGTTGCCGCGCATTTGTTTTGAAATGGCGTCGTACGGAGTTGCCAAACTTTTTTGAACGAAAAATCTTTCTAACGTGTAACAGCATTTAGTTCTGGTCACACTTACTTAATGTTTTAGGAGTAAATCGATTTCATTCAAAATTATAAAAAAAACACGTTTTTATTTTATTCTTTATTATTCAAATTAAATGAAAGATGTCGCATCTGAAGTCATAATTTTAATTTCATATTATAATACTATTCAGAATCTAATAGAATTTTGGTGTTAAAAAGTTATTGCGTTAATTAATTAATATTCCGAGAGCTACGTTATTTTGAAAAATAAACAGTTGAACATTTTCGGAAACATCGATACAATCGATATTTTCCTAACTCTATTATACACTCGATTCCATGAGCCCTTATCGGGTACCCGCGTTTAAGGATTTGTTAAAATTTTAGAAAGCTTAAAAATATATCGCATCGATGGTATTTTTTTATCAAAGCAAAAATTATCTTGATTATTATTTTTTAATTATTATTTTTTTTTTAATTCCATCGCAGAGAAAAAAAATACCACACTAATTTAATTGTAGATTTAGAGTGACCAAGGAAAAAATATCGCGATATCGATATTTGGGAAAAATATCACGATATATATCATTTTAGGCAAAAATATCGATATATTGATAGTTCGCTTTAATATCAACACCCTATTTAGGAGTCGGATTTTGCTTTTTTTTCTGGAAATAAAATGTCGAAATACGGCCAAAATAGTGCACTGGAAATAGCTTAAATACAAAGTAAGTGGAATACGAATAAGGAAAGTCTGCGAAGACTGAAATTCCTTCCCAAAAGTGAAACTTTAATGTGCGTCTGTGTGAGCGAACATAAATTGGTTGTTGTGTACTCTATAGTAAATGAAAGTTTGAAAAATAAAAGGAAAACTAAATCCCCAAGGCGAAGTTTTTTACAAAAAATGTTAGTTTTACGGTTTTACGCAGTAGTTGTATTTAATATCCAAATGTGTGTGTCTGTATGTGTGGGCGCCGCAAGCAGCAGTAGTCTCATGTGTATGTGTCTTTTTTTTTAATATGGCCGTCTCCTTTCCACATACAGTTGCGTCTTGTCTGTGCCGACATTTTTGTTTATTTTAACGCCGAGAATTGCGAATTAAACAGGAAATTTAGTTTGTGGGTTTGCGTTGATTTCGCGTGGGTTCGCGCCGCTTTTGGGCCCACCTTAATGTAGGTTAGTGCGCTAAAATGCGCTTTATGTTTGCTCTATTGTTTTATTTGCCAATTGTAGCGCAAAAAGTAAACAAATTGTATACACACACTACCTCCAGAGCGCATGTCGTGTAGACTTTCTCTCTTGCTCCGAATCGCGAGTGCGGCATGCGCTCTGTGTATGTATCTGTGTGTATAGGTGTGACTGAAAACAACAAAATTTCATTCATTGCTCATTTCCGAGAACTAACTACACACGCCGCTCGCTGCGGCGTCGCCATCTGCAATCACGCCTCTGTGTGCGTATACATAGTATGCATATGCGGATGCAGGCAACCCGCCGCAATTGTGCAACATGTTTATAGTTTCCACAGCAGCTGCCCTGCATCCGACTGGGCGTGGCATATGCGAGGTCAGGTGCAAATATCTCTCCGCTCCAATGTAATGATTATTAACCGTGCCAGGTCCCGTAATGCTTCTTCTTGCCCACTTCCAGTCGCATTCCAGAGTTCAACATTCTGGCTGTTCTCGGCGTTTGATTGCCGTCGTTGGCCGCGTTTTTCACACATTCCACGGGCAGTCTTGACACTCTCACACAGACGCAAGGCTGCCAAACACTTGTGTAAAGCTTTCGCATACTATTGATTTCAATCAACTTGCGGGGCTCCTGCTCTCTCTGTCGCTCTTTCATATGCTCATTTGTCAATTAAGCACCGCGTCCGTTTGTCGGCACATAACCAATTTACAAGCTAATGTGTGTGCGGGCTGCTGCATCCGTGTGGGTAAATTCCATTTCCTGTTTATAATATTGCGGCATACCCCCCATCCTCCATCCAGCCCCTCCTTATGCATGGCGTCTTTCTTTTTCACATCCATCGAACGAAAAAACTGCCTGTCTGCCGCAGAGCCGAGACTCGAACCTCAGCCGGTTCTTTCCTCCTATCTCTTTTCACCAGACTGTTGTGACTACACAGACGCTGCACAGTGGTTTGACCTGCTTGATATTTTTTCAAAGAACAAAACAAAAAATTATGATTTGTCTACTATTTTTTTTAATAATATCGAGCATTTTTGAAAAGTTGGTTTAACAGAAATAGTTTTATAGAGTTTCGCACCCGTACAACTTAAATTTCCGGCTGCTTTCGCTCTTATCTTCCGATCGCGATCATCTACGAATTTCTGTTTCACTGCATTTCACTCTTTGCAACCACTGTGCCGTCGGGCTTCTGACCGCTGCTTAGAAACGACGCGGAATTGGAACACGAGTACCACGCTCTCCACTCTCATTCCCAATTCCCAGCCTGATCCGGCTGTCACTGATGTTGTTGTTGTTGTCGTCGGTAGCGGCAGCGGTGAGTTGAGTAGTACAGTACGTGCCACTTCCTTTACATTCAGAAAAATAAAAATTGCTCACACACACATTGATGCACAGGCACATCTAAAGCATACATAAAGACAAACAGACAGTGTACACTTTAGGAATGGGGGATGGCCGATGTTGGGGAGCGGGTGGTGGAGGTGCGACGGTTTGCTTGGCGTCTGCGCCCTGTGCTGAGTTGTTGTTTTTATGCTGCTTTCGGCCTTACATATTGTTCTTGTACAGTTGCAAAGATACTCACTCACCGTTCACACACGCACGCATACGAAGAAATCTAGTCAAAACATTGAAAACGAGTTTGATAATTCGCCTGATGTGGCAACCCTCAGAGTGCACGTCCCCCTCCCCCTCAGCGCCACAGACACGGATTCCACCAATCGCCTGCTTATTAGAAGAAAATACCGCCGCGCGTTGTTGTTGATTTTACGTAAGAAGGCCGTCGAACTTAGCATAGAAATGACCGAGGAAGAGAGAGCGAGTGAGAGAGAGACACTACGCAAGTGAAATGCTCGGAGAGAGCGCGTCTGAGTGTGTGCGTCTAATGATTACCGTTACAATTTGCATGTTGTCTAGTCAGACGTCTCGCGACCCAGACTGAGCGACCCAGCCAGCAATTGGCAAAAAATTCTTTGGCGTGACCTTTTATCGTCACTGGACGCGGCGTCTTTGTGTTTCTGTTTTGGAATAATTGTGTGCGTATAAAAGATAGGAATGAATAAGCTTGTTTTTATTTATTGATTTTTAAAGAAGCTCTTTTGAATTGATTCTCCAAAGGAGACGCCTATGACATGGGCTCACGGTGGCGGAGGAGATAATAGGTACTTTTTTTTTTACAAAAACAGTCATAAATTATAAATGGACGTTCCTCTCCTTGTAAATAAAAATTTAAAAATTCTCTATAATTCGAACCTTTTATTGAATTTTTAAATTAATGTTCAATAGTTTTATTTAAGTTTAGTTTTACAGATTTGACTATTTTATGTTTTAAAAATTCAAATTGCTAATTTTCTGACCTTAGCTGTGCACTGGCCAGGCCCAAGTTGCATGCCGTGCTATTCTGTGTCGGTTCTGTGGTTCAATGTCCTAACCGCACACAACAAGTGCAACAATTGTAGCATCAAAAACAGCAACAGAACAACACCGCAAAAAGGGGGAAGAAGTTGGCGAAGAAACGGAGAACTGGATAGGGTAATGCAATGCAATGCAATGCACAAGTGCAAAAGCGTAGCGACAAAGATGGCAACGAACGGAATGGGGGCAGTCCTAGGGCAATCCATTAACATTTCACCCATCCCCGTGGTCTCCGTGTTCCTGTGCGTTGTGTTCTTGTTGTACAGTTGAACCTGTGACATCCGAGCTTTGAATGCAAACTAAACTGACTGAATGGGTAAATCTCTTCTTAATCAAGAAAAAAAAAAACATTTTATTTTTCGTTTTGCGCCATTTTGGGATGTTGTGCTCTAACCCAGAAAACGTTGTGTCAGGTTGTTGTTGCGCTGTGTCGCATTTGTGACGTCAAATCAGCGTGGAACAGTGACGACGGCCCACTTTACGGACGGATCGCCCCACCGGAAACGAGTAGTTGTATCATTTTTATTCATGCAGTCGAACTTCCGTAACTAAAAGTGGCATATGAACAAAGATCAAGCTTATTTGCTTGCAGATTTTTCGCAGATTCATTTTTAGGTGAAATGTGATTTTTAACCACTGTTGACCTGGAAATAATATGGTTCGGATACTTAACTGGCTTCTTTGAAACAATGTAGCATAATCTCTTACCCCAGAAGCTGAGACCAACCCGATGCAACTGTTTTGAATTGAGGCCGATATCGAACGGGTCTGGCAACTTTGCCATTTAGTCATTCCTTGCTGGTGGTTTTATTTTTGGCGCGCTTCTTGAGCGAGCGGCAAAAGGCAATGAAGAAATTTCCCAAATGGAATGGAATGTTGTTTACGTGCGCGCGCCTGCGCATCGTCAACCTTCGGCTAGTTCCATGAAATCCGCAGCAGCGTTGTCGCCTGAACTCGTCTGGACTCCATCCTGTTCGTCCCGTTTGGCCGGCTACCTGCCCCACCCTCGTGCCCCTCGAGCCACGCCCCTGTCCTAGTGGTTCCTACCGCCGCCCTGCGTCGCTTCTTGTTTGTGTGCTTTCGCTCCACCAAACTCGAATCTTGGTGGCGGCGGCGGCGGCGTGTCAATAACATGTTGAATCGTATGAAATCTTCTGGCAGCACCAAAACAAAAACAAAACTATACACAGGACAAGAGCTCTCCAAAGCCCGCCGCATTGTTATTGTGCCGCATTTTTCCCTCCATCGTGAGAGAGAGAGAGAGAGAGCAAGTTGCAAGTTGCAACTCTTTCAACTTTGGCGAATTCCGATTAGCAGTTCGAGAGTGAGCGGGAGAGCGGCACTCGGCGCTCTCCAGAAACCTCCCTGGTATATAAGAAATGAGTAGCTGAGAATCCGTTTCCAACTTTTTTTTCCAGCATTCACGACGGATCGAAATCGCTCGCTCAACGCGTTTATTTTTCGTCGCGCTCAGAGAGCATTCGTCTCTCTCGCGGTGCGGTTGTGTATTTTAATGTGCGCGGCAAATTTTGTCGGCGTTTTGCACTGATGTCCAAATTTAGTGCAAACTATTGGTAATTTATCCAGTCTAACGGTAATCGCTGTGCCTTAATACAAAATTAAATCAAATGTGTCGTTTTTGCTAGTGGCCGAAAAGGAGTTTTTTACCGCCTACACGCGTTCTTTTTCCGTTTCCCTATCATTCGTGTGCCTGTGTGTGTGTGATGTGAACTATTTGGGGCTGCGGTCCTACTTTATTGATTCGCTTATAGCGCCGGATAAAGTATTTTCTGCGAAATATATATTTTAAACAAAATTTTCTTAGTTTCGCTGCTGTTTCCGCACCTCGTTTCGTTGGTAGCTTGTGCAAAATTCTTAGAATTCTTGACAACATTCCCGCGCACACAAATGTACCAAGTGATGCACACATATACACATCGAAGCGACGGAAAAAAGGTATCCCCTTCTCACCGTTTTATGCAGAAGTGCGAGAGAGAGAGAGGGAGAGCGTTCGGGTGTGTGTGTGTGTGTGTGTGTGTGGTGTGTGTGAAAGCGAGCAAGCATGTATACGCAACACACCTCAAATGGTTGTAGTCTCGGCTAAATGTGCCTTTATATTGCTCTCACGCCTTTTTTCGGTCGGCCTCTCACGGAACTTGTAGGACTTGTTTTTTTGCGCTTTTTGCAAACGCGAATCATAAAAACCGGTACATTTTTAAAAATGCAAGCCGAAGAGATGGAGAGAGAGAGCGAGAGAGTTGAGTTTTTAGCATAAACTGTTTCTCCTGTGTTGGAATTTTACTTTAACCATATTTTTCACACACTTTGCTTTTCTTACAGTTTTCTAAACACACACACATACACACACGAAAAGAGCCAACGAACTCGTGCAGCGACGCCCAAGAATGAAACAGAGCAAAGCAACATGAAAAATACAACGCGCTCGCCAAAGAAATTGTAAACGAAGAAGAAGAGCAGAGGCGCAAAAGCCACTACAGTATTTTATTAGCGGGTGTTGTTGTCATGTATGTATGCACACTTTTCTTGTTTTTCATATTAATGTAGTTGGTCTTAGTGTTGTTGGTATAATTATTGCGATGCTTGTATCCTGTTATGTTTGTTGTTGGTTGCACAACCATTGAAACGGTCGTCGGACTTTCTTCGATTGATTTTCGCAAAAATGTAGAAACGGTGGAGTGCCTCCGATTGATCTTGACCTACACGCCGACAAGTTCAGCACCGTTTATATGGTTATTGAACTTATGTTTTATTTCGCGCATTCCTTCTCCCTTTTGCACACATCACATGTCTGTATATACATATCTGTGTGTACATAAGAGCGACAGAGAGTGGTGGCGGATTTAATTTTTATAACGGAAATTTTAATAAGCTACTGCCGCCTTCAAATGAGTGAGCGAGAGGAATGGCATCAATTGTTAACTGTAAAAGCATTCGTCGTATATGTGAATACTTGCATATTTCCCCACACCCATGCATTCTAAATAACTGTTTTTTGCGCGCTATCTCTCTCTCTCTCTCTCTCTCTCTCTCTTATTTATTCCGATCCTCCATTTCGTCGGTGCTCTGCCTTATCACGTATAATGCCAAAGATTCAAAAACAAATTTTTGCGACAAATTGTTAATGCCTGGCGCCAAAGTGATGTTTACCTTTTTGCAATTTGATTATTTGTAATTGTTGGGAGCAATGCCATTCTGTTGTCGCGTTTCTTCATGACATTTTTGCATTCCCTTTCGGAGGGTGCATATCATTTTACAGATCTCTTTGGAAATATTTGTGATTTAAATTTTAGATTTTGAAAACAAGAAAAATACGTACGAATCTACATTCTTACTATTTTTAACATTTAAAATTATTGCATGAAGGGTACAAAAAAAAAAAACTCGGCGTACCGAAGTTAAATATTTCCCCGCTGTTTTGTATTATTGAATTGTGATTGCTAGCCTATCTCTTGCGTAGAAATGTACGAAAAATAGCTTCATTCATTCGCACTGCCACCGCCACCATTCATGTCAACTCGAACTCATGTGTTTGTGTATATTATCGCGAGGCTCTCGCATCATCATCATCAACAGCGTTATGGTCGTTGTCATGATCACCATTATCATCGTGTTGTAATTGTTCTCGCCGTCTCGTCGCCTATTTGTTGAGCTTTTTTTTGTTATTGTTATATTTATGTATATTTATTTACTGTGTCGCGGCTGCGAATAAAAAAAATGCCCGTAGCCGTGAGAACGTAGAAAAACACTTAATCCGAACCAGAGTCTCGTCGAAGAAGATGTGGATGCTTCATCAGCCGAAGCGCAGGAGAATTGTGTCCTTCTTCAAAGTGGTTGTGAAATGTTTGCCTTTTTATGCCTTTTCATATCACAGCCAGCTTTGAGGAGCGACGCGATGCTCAAGACTACAAAAAAGCAATGAAATCGTAAGCGTATACAAATATTTACTTTTATTTTTAAAAACTAAATCAGTGAAATAAAATGAATAAATCAAAGTGCATTAGAATAAATCTAAAGAGACCGAAAATAATTTATTTTACATCATTACATAACACATTAATATCAAAATTATATAAAATTCTTAAAATCCCGCAGTCAACAACCATGTATCCCAAAATCCTTAACAATCAAAATCTCTATGTAAATTGGCGCATTCATGCTGGGCTCTCAAAGTGGTTGTGAAATGCATTACCGCTTTGCCCGGCATATCACAGCCAGCTTTGATGAGCTTAGCGTAATGTATCGTACATCAATCATAATACATCTATCACTAGCGCAACAACAACAACATACTCGTCATTTTTACATGCCCAGCCAGCCCCTAAAAATTTGCAATGGAATACAACAAATCAAGATGGAAATTCACATGGACAGAGATCTAAATTTGTTATAATTGGATGTGAAAATATATTTGGAGCTGGAATAATTCAAAAAGAATCGAATACCATACGATGTTGCTTATCTAAGCCTCATCAAGTGGTTGTGATATGGATACCCAACGCATATCACAGCCAGCTTTGATGAGCTAGGATAATCAACGGGAGACAACATAAATTGAGAATTCGACAAAAAGTGAATTGGTTTGGAAACTAAAAAACGAAAAAAAATTCCCATGTAACATAATGGTTCATATATAGTACATACATGACAATTTTAAACACATTTATTTATTATACTTATACTTATACGTACATGTATATTTATGATTTTATGCAGTTTTGGTTTTAATATCCTTTTGTCAAGTACACAATTATAGAGTTATCGCCCGATGTAGTGTTTAATATGTCACTAATGCAGTCTTATCTCTCTCGCAGATACAACACATCCTTCCTAACTCCACGTTTACGTTCCACACAAGCAGCAATTCCAAAGAGATCTTGACGACGCCTTCGCAGCGGATCACAACGAATTTTTTTAAATTTATTTTTTTTTTGTGATAGTCAATAATTTGTAAGCTTTTAAAATAACCAAAATATTGCAACCAAAAAAGGAGAAATCCAAATAGAAGAAACAGCAACCAATTATACACCAATGCATTCCAAAATGGGTGGAGGACAAATGCTAACGGCCGCCCTGCTGCTGGTCATCGGATGTCTGGAATATCCGGTGTACCTTGAGGCCTGCTCCAGCCGCACAGTGCCCAAGCCGCGACCTTCGATCTCCTCTTCGTCCATGTCTGGCACGGCTTTGCCGCCCACTCAGGCCCCGACTACCAGCACTACAATGCGCACCACGACGACCACAACCACGCCCCGGCCGAATATCACATTCCCAACGTACAAATGCCCCGAGACCTTTGATGCTTGGTACTGTTTGAACGATGCCCACTGCTTTGCCGTAAAGATTGCCGATCTGCCGGTCTATAGTTGCGAGTGCGCCACCGGATTTATGGGCCAGAGGTGCGAGTATAAGGAAATTGACAACACCTATCTGCCCAAGCGGCCGCGTCCGATGCTGGAGAAGGCGAGCATCGCTAGCGGTGCCATGTGCGCCCTGGTCTTTATGCTGTTTGTCTGCCTCGCTTTTTATTTGCGCTTCGAGCAGAGGGCTGCCAAGAAGGCCTACGAGTTGGAACAGGAGCAAGAGCAAGAATACGATGTTGATGAAGAGCAGTGCGAATGCTGCCGCAATCAATGTTGTCCGGTTGGCGATGAGCCACCGCTTATTGCGGAGCAGAGTAAGCTACCCTATCACATGCGGCTGGAGCACGCCCTCGTGTCCTTCGCTATTCGGCGCAGCAATAAGCTGTGAACTGCGATCAAAATGGATGCGACTCCACCCAGCTATAATATGCCTTGCCACAAAAATGGAAAACTAAACTGATGCATGCCACGAATTTGTATTATGCTATTGTCTGTAGTTGTTTAATTCCAAAATGTGCATTAGTAACTAAGTATATCACTTGAAAACTGACCACTGGTCTACTGTCCAGAGATTACACAGTCACAGTGGCTAAATCCAGCCTTTTATTCTCGAATCAAACTATGTATTTTTTGTACACCCTATGCTAGCTATTTATTATCGCTAACTGATATATGCGTATTACACACACACACACACAACACAACGCGAGACACGCGCCAAGTATTATTTATTGCGAGAGAGATTTACGATAAATTATATAAATTTTGCTAAATAAATATAAGAAAATGCACGATGCAAAATACCTGCGTTAATTATTGTCGAGGAAGTTACTAAGCCTTCTTTCCGATCAATTTTGTATTAATTCCTGTGCAGGAAGTCTGCAATATCAATTATGTTTAGCACTCGAAGTCTGACACATTGATCTGATATAAAATGGCAAATAGGAACTGATTGGGTAATCCATTTTCCTACGTTTTAATATTTTTGATGTAACAGTTTTGGAATATGTTTAGGATGAGATTGATTGTATTCTTGTTTTTGTTCTTTGTGGTTTAATTAATATAATTTTATGCTGCTTTTACCTTTTTATTATTTATTACTTTTCACTTTTCATACACTAGAGAACATTTCATAATCTACCTATTACGATTGAGGCCCTTATCAATTGTCAATCAAAATTGGAATTTTGTTGCTGGGGATTTTTAAACACCGTAAAAAGTTTGACATCAGACTGACACGCTGGGAATTATAGTGGGGTTTCCCAGTCATTAATGATAGATGACCAGAGTATTTACCTGCTTTTTATATGGGATCCATAAATTATATCTACTCAAAAATTGTGCGATTAGATTAGCCCCATTGACCGTATGCGGAAATGTATAGGTCAGGGAAATTAATTTTAAATGGAATACTTATTTATTAAGTTTATGTACACATTCGAAATTTGAAGTCTGATTTTCCCAATTACAACTGTTGCGATATATTTACGCATTTTTGATATAGTGCCTTCATGGGCCCGTAGCTCGACAGGACCAACGATGTGAGAGTGAGACACTTCATCAGGATTTGAAGGTCCGTCTCACTGCGGCTCTTAAAGTATCCTGTCTGGTAGCCGTAATACTGGGTCACCAGAGCGATCACGAAGCAAGCGAAGCCCAGGAAATTATGGAATGTCTTGTTGAGCAATGGCGTAATCAGCTTTTTTAAACGCTGCGAAAACAGTGCCGACAATCCAGAGGACATGGCCAGTATGCAGAGTATGAAGGCGGTCATTCCTGTAAAGTTAAAAAGGAATTAATTACTAATTTTAGAGTTATTTTTGTTCGTTTTTGATGTTCTGGTTGTAAAATTCACTTATTAAAATAATCATGTTGATCAAGTTTAGTTTTATCATACAAAATGTTGTATGTTAGTTAGTTATAGTTTGTTAGTTATAGTTCAGGGTGTGCAATGTTCGGCACTCTTGATGTTATAGGTATTATTGTTTATTATTCATTTGTCAGACCTCTAGATGGGGGATCCACATCAGACGCTGTAAATGACGTACTACAGATGAAAAAAGTGACTGAGAAAACATTTTGCAAATGTACTTGAATTATGGGATTCATAAATTAAATATAATTATTTAAAACAAATAAAAGTTCTAACATTTAAATGAAATATTGCCGGCAACATAAAATTAAGTGTTTGAGCATAGACACATCCCAAAATACGAGAGTAAAGGAAACTATTTCAAAATCGCATTGAATGTTAGTACTTATTCCTAAAATAACTCGTGTGCTTGCACTAACTATAAATTTTTATTGCCTTAATATTTAATGCAAGCACACGCTGTTTTAAATTTGTTCAGAGTGTTTTTTTTAATCAGTATTCTCTGGCAATCTGTCGCTTTGTCTCTCTGCTTACCCAGCTTTCCGTGAATCGATTGCAGCAAAAACCCCTTTTGTATCATTTTGATGAGGGCACCAGCTGCTCCACAGCCTCCGCCCAGTGTTAGGAGCACCCAATGGATGGTCGTCTTTGTCTGACGCTTGTATCCGTTGGTCAGGACATTGCCACCGTAATGGATCATCACGCCCTCGGCCATGAAGAACGAGAACTACGAGGAGTAAGGATTTGATTTTAGTGCCCGATCCGAAGGCGGTGACTACCAAGTATTTACCCCGATGGTCACTAGCCAGGCGTGCAGGCCGGTGCCGGCTAGTCCGGTTCGCAGGGTCAAATACGACATGTAAATGGTGACGAATCCAATGCACATCTGGTTGAGAACGTTAAGGAAGTACTCCAATCTCTTCAAACGATCCTGGGCCTCATGGCCGGAAGACAGTGTGCTGTGGGACATTTTCGAGTACCGACGCGGGGATTGAACGAGTACGAATGAAGGCTGTCGATGTGACTCCGTCCGGATCGTGCTGCCGTAGTCAACGGGGCGCTGCGTTCTACTGACGACTGCCTGCTGCTGACTCTCGGACATTGTAGTTACGGTTTTCGGAACACTAGCTTTTATCAGCGCTTTGGAATAATGTTATTTTCGTGTTAACATTTGTACAATTGTCGACTGATAATACCGCCTGCCTTTTTACAGACAAATTGGCGCAACCTGTTTATTGTAGCTCCGAATATGATGGCAATTAAATGGTAAATGTGTCGACCGGTACGCCCATTGAACTTTGTCTGTCCGCCGATGCCTTAAATCATCGTCTGCTCCCGACAAAACTAAAGCTATACTGCCGAGGCTTGGCAGCATTCGCTCCTGACCACAAGAATGACTTGGCTCTTTAATTTCTATTGATATCGGTTTTCCTCTGGGGAAGCTAATAAAGTGCGAGTGATAGAAACAAAAACCGCAGATGGGGCCTTCAAAAATGTTCGTTTATTTTTGCCCTTTTTAATTTGAGACAGCGCGCCAACGATTCATCTATTTGCAGTTATCAACACTAATTAAAACGACTTTTTGCCTATGCAACAGTGCTGGCAATTTGGCGATTTTAATTATTATCCTGAAAAAGATAAAAATATACATTCTTTTTCGCCCACTTCAATGTAATTCGTAGGTGAAAAACTTCAATTATATATTATATAATTAGTATTGATTTTTAGTTTAAGTTTCTTTGTTTTTTGACATTTTTCTCCCTTCCGTTGCTTGGTAATAATATTTCATTTTATTTTACAAAGAGTAAAAATACATTTTCAGGTTTGTTTATTCACGTTGGGGTTCCCAAATCACATGATAAGCTCCTCAAATCGAACCATTTTGAATACAAAAGCATGAAAATAAATATAAACCAATGTCCGAATATCCTATAATTCAATGAAAAAATTGTAATAATTTAAAAATTTAGGCAACCGCCAAAAGGTAGGCAACGTTTTGACGGTTGTCTTTTAATATTTGGATCCATATCCATTGTCTTTTGACGTGCGAAATATGTTAAGATTTATTTTTAAAATAATAAAATATTTTATATTTGTGTGGATCTGTGGATCCCAAAGACCCTTAGTTTTCCAAAGTAAATTACACAGCAAAACAAAAATGATTTTATTTTTGATAATTCACTTTACAATCGAAATCGTAACAAAGTTTACCAATTGATGGGTAGTTGAGATAATCCATAACTTAAACTTTACACCTTTATTTATTTAAAATTTGTTTACAAAACCTTTAAACTATCCCAGCTACACTGTTAATTATTATTTTAAAACTACAAATTTTAATTTACGCAAATTGCCTTACAATATTTATTTGTTTTTATAGGTCCTGGTGGGATTTCTTATAGAACCTGTACATATTTAACA
Organism: Drosophila truncata; assembly: GCA_008042515.1. Lineage (NCBI taxonomy): Eukaryota > Metazoa > Arthropoda > Insecta > Diptera > Drosophilidae > Drosophila > Drosophila truncata. The sequence goes on along the minus strand of VNJQ01002972.1, from coordinate 66,691 downwards.
CATAAACATTTTCTTAAATATTATTTTATTCACCTATTATCATATAATAAAATTTAAAAACTATGTATCTCCTACTGTTTTTCTAATTTATCGTAAAGGCATTTAATTAACTTTTGAAATGTTTGTCTTCTAAATATTTGATTTCGATTTAAATCGAAATAAGTTTTATTAATCAAATACAGTTAAAAGAATTGGTATTTATATTTATTTATTTGTTTTAATATACATGCGCCTAAAACATCTAAATAAGGCTAAAGCTATAATTTTTAATAAAAAAATGAAATAGCTATTTTTATCTTAGGTTTATACATTTAATGACATTTTATTTATTTTATTTTTAGGCTAACTTAAAGGTATTTACAAGGTACACAGCACCGGTTAAGTAGAGTTATGAAATTTGATCGAATTAAGAGACTAAATAAATTCTTTTTTTTTTTAGCTTGCCAAGCTGGAAAACTTCTGGTAAAGGGACTTCATAGCACCTATGCTAGTGAGGACCATGACCACCATAGTGACCACTTGTATGAGGATCATAAAGTCCTGTCCCTGTCCACGGAAAATGCCCGTTTGCGTGTATCCATAATACTGGGCCATCAAGGCTGTCACAAAGGCACCAAAACTGAGGACCACATGGAAAGTCTTGTTGAAGAGCGGCGAAATCCTGCCGCTGAGGGATCTCGCCAAAGCAGCAACCACGCCGCTAAGCAGCGAAATAAGGCACAGGATGAAGGCGGCGAATCCCAAACGGGCGTGAACAGTTACACTAACTGTCCAATCGTCGCGGATCAACTGGATGAGACAGCCGGCAACGCCCATGCCGCCGCCCAATATCTGGAGCACCACATGGCAGATAGTCTTGGATTTGCGGGAGAAGCGCAGCGTTAGCCAGCTGCCGTCGTAGAAGCACATCATGCCTTCGGCCATAAGGAAGACGAAGCCAAAGGTCACCAGCCAGGCATGCAGACGGATGCCGGCCAGACCCTGTCGCAGGCAAGTCCAGCTGACCCAAATCGTCACAAATCCGATACACAGCTGGTTAATCACATACAACGCGGCCTCAATGTGCTGGAACACGGAGGTTGGACTTGATTTTTCAGCACTCATTTTCACTAATATTCGAAAAATATTCACAGAACTACAGGACTTTTAAGAGAGTTTTAACATAGAATATCCTGGTGGAGGAATATTTTTGTTTTAATTTTTGTTTTTCCCAAATGATCAACCGCCTTGCATTAGTTATTACAACGAACTACCTGCGCCTGGCGCTTTTATTGCCTTCGACTATGACATAGTGACTATGTGTCTTCATACTCGCTTGGCAGACTATTTGTTTGTTATCGTTTTATCAGGAACATTAGTGCTTAGTTCATCTAATGCATTCGACTCATGGGATTTGCTCAACGTTATTGAGTGGGCCGTTGGCTGGTTGCAAGTCCACGTTCGCATTATCGAAAGCCATACGATCAAATCCATTCACTCACTCATTCATATTGAGGCTTTTGAGGAGCTGACAGGGATTGCCTTCTGTCTTATGCGCCCGAGATCACGTTGCCCACCCATTCCATTCCAAGTCTCTGAGTACTTGGGCTAAATTTAGGAGGGGTTATTAATATTAATTAGTCTCTTGTGGGTGGAGTACTCGGACACACTTAATATACATGTATTTCACTCCCGATCGCAAGTCACCCCCGTGCCTTATCGAAATGCAAAATCGCACGTACTGAGATAAGGGGTAACCGGACATAGTCACACTCGAAACCGACTTTCTCGGGAAATCGGCGTCTGGGCAGACAGCCATCGCTAGGTTTTGGCAAACCACCAATACTCGTATAATTCTTAATTGAGCTGCATGTTTGCGGTAAAGATAAGCTTAACACTGTTTCTAAATTAAAACAATGTTTACAAATATTAAATGCTGACGCAGCTCTTTTCTATCTTGGATTTGGCATTGGCTTCGATTAGATGTTTGTTGAAAGTGCCTTATAATTGTTCTTGGTGATTAGGTTTGCTGTGCGCAGATTGATATTTTTGCATGGATTGATTTACGATTAGCGGGTCCTCTTGAAGTCTAAGTGCTTGACAGTTTCCCTAAGCTCCACTTCAAGTTGATAATATATTTGCTACTTTTATACATATTCTGATAACCAAAGGTAACCTGGGCAAGGGGAAGATTAGTCATTAGTCATTGCAAATTCATGTGAATTCAGGAAGGCCTATAATTCGTTCTTTAATATCTTTAATTGTTTACTTAATACGTTTAAATAGCTTGTAACCAAAAAAAGAAAGCTGTATGCTATCCTTCTGAAAGAGGGACTTCCTCATCCTATTATTTTCTAAGGCATACCCCACAATACTAGCTGAGGGTTCTTTTTAAATAAAAACTACCAAAAAAAGCTCAGGAAAAAATATATAAATTCCGACTGAAAGTATGCTATAAAATTTCACCTTCAAGAATTCACAGGAACACTACAAATATTAGATATCAGATATTTTGTCGTCAAAAACTTGATTATCCTTTTGTATGGTGTTATAAACATATCCTCACAATACTACAAATCCTAAAAAAAATTTTCAATGACTGCATTGAGATCTAAGCAATATATCCCATGATATGATATGATATGATATATCCGTTTTTAATAATTATAATAATAATAATTATTTCAGACAAATAGGACATTCTAAACAATTATAAACAGTAACCACAAGGACGATGGAAAAATCTACCAAGTTATCAAAAAGTCCAGAAAGGTCAAAAAGACGCTCGAATATCTTTTTATATTGATTTCCTATTCCACTATTTCCTCTAATAGAATATATGAAAAAATGCAAACCATTTACGTACATACATTAGAATCACAATATATTTTTTTTATTTCTTGTTCATAAGTAAAGATGGTTGGTACACAGAGAAAGTTTTGGTTATTCATAGTTTTCAACACTTGCTCTTGCAATCGTCATCTTCGCAAATGTCGCACAGCTTAGAGTCAATCGAATAATATTCGGTGGCCTTCTTGTTGGTGTCGTAATAATCGTAGAGAATCACCGAGGAAGGTTTCTGGTTAGCCACAGCATGTGTCCTGAAGGCCTCGATGGGAATGCATTTGTTTTCGTTCTTAGCCAGATTTTCGAAGTAAACAACGACAACCGAGGCTCCGTTCTTGGTCTCCACCAACTGTAGGGAAAATAAGAAAACGGTTATAAAAGGAATATAATCTTAGAAACAATAAAGAACTTACCCGAACGCGTTCGATCTCCTGGATGTCCTTGAAACTGTCCTCGTCGGCGGTGTAACCAGAGGGCAGAGATACCTCCAGAATGGCCATGTTGGAGGTCTTCGACTTGCCCTCCTCTACGTAGTCCACGCACACGGCCAGTTCCAGCTTGGCTGGTGATGTCTCCGGCTTGACTACAGTCTGAACCTTGAAACTGGGCTTCGGTTCCTTCTCCACCACGTTGTACTGGTAGCTGATCTGGACGAGAGCAGCGCCCGTACCCTTGGCTTCGAATTCTAGAGACTTAGTGCCCTGGGGGAACTCAACTGTTTGGAGCAGCAGATCGTTCTCCTCCGACGTGGATAGTTTCTCGGTTTTCTCGCGCTTGCCCTTGTTGGACACGGTCAGCTCCCACTTGGCTGCCTCGTAGCCAGACTTCTCGGCGAACTTAATCAAGGCCGTGAGACCAACCACTGTGTCCTGGCTGGAAGCAAAGCCTCCAAAGCTGTTACGTTGGGCCACCAGCCAGCGGACTGTGTTGAGCACAGTGTGATCGGTCTCCTGCTCTGTTTCCAGCAGCGAAAGCAGGGCGTAGGAAGTGATTTCCACATCTTGACTCCACACCCAGCACCACCAGCGGCGGCAGCGGTCAGAGGAGCGCAGCTTCTCCAGATCCTCGCTCCACCAAGTGCGATCATCCTCCTTCTGGGCCAGGGACTTCAGGTTTGCCACATGCTTGGCCGCGTCAGGGGACTTGGCCCTTTGCAGGGCATAGATGGCAATAGACTTGGGCAAGAGCTCCTCGGACTCGGCCGTGTTGGCGGCCAGATAGGCAACAGCCTTGTCAACGGCCGCCTGGTTGGGTTTCGGCAACTCGAGCAGAGCCAGCAGTGAGTTGGCCGTCAGAGTCAGAAGGGATCGCTGGGAGCCATAGAAATATTCACCGGCTTCTGTAAAGCTGCCGTTCTCTGCCTGACGACTCAGGAGGAACTCGTATCCCTTATCCAAGATCTGCTCATCCAGATCCACGAGTTCCTTGATCTTGCTGAAGGAACGAAGGACATAGGCGGTCAGCCAGGTGGAGCCATTGCGCTCGGGGTCCGTCTCGATCCACTTGTGTGGCCCAAAGGAACTGAAGCTGCCGTCATCGTGGCGGTAGTGCAGCATATTCTGGTAGCCCTCCTGCAGATTCCTCTTGATGCGAGTGTCCAGGGCGGGGGTCAGCTTCTTGATGCTCTTCAGGTAATCCCGGACCAGATAGTTGGGCACTAACTTGGACATGGTCTGCTCTCCGCAGCCACTGGGCAGACGCAGCAGATTCTCCAGGTTCTTGACCACAGGGCCCAGCAGATCGCCAACAAGTCCGAATTCCACACGCTCGGAATCTGGCACGATATCCTCCGGCACCTCCAGTTCAAAAGTGTTCTTGAACTCACCGGTGTCCTTGAGATTGATGAAAAAGGCGCGGTTCTGGTACTGAGTGGTTCCCTCTGGGATCACCTTGAGCGCCTTGTGCACGGCATCGCCGGCCAGCGGCGAGATGGCCGTAAACTTGAGCAGAATATTGCCAATAACCTTGGGTCGGATGAGGAAGGAAGCTCCAGCCGCCTCGTTGGCACCCACTCGAAGGTTTTGGGTGCGCTTTTGGTCGCCAATAACTTCGTTCGAGGCATCCACAAAGTCGTATTCATCATCCTGGTTGTCCAGCGTCAGCTGCACATCTAGCTGCTTAGGCAAATAGTTGAAGACCAGGGCGGGCACATTGATCACCTCACCACGCTTCACCGAGTAGGGCAGTCGGACGGAGACGAAGAAGGGCTGGAAGGTCTTCACGTTCACCGCTTCATTGGTGACGCCCAGTCCCTTCAAGGGATGCAGGGAGAAGCCGGTGACCACCCAATTGGTGATCGTGTCGGGTATGGTCTTCACCCACTTGAAGACTTCCTCCTCAGTGCTTTCGATGTCGGCAAAGATCCAGGTCTCTGCAAAGTTTTTGCGAACAACTGGAGCGCCCGCGGATCCCCCCTCTGCAGCGAATCCGATGGCTTGTGGAGCGGCACCCAGGGCTGAGGTGGTTGTGTGAAATACGGCATCCTGAGCCACCGCTGTTTTCCTCATGGCGAAGGTACCTCCACCAAAGCCAGCAGCTTCTGTAAAATTGAGAATTAAGTTAATATACATTTTAAATCTATAGAAATGTTCTTAATTTTAAAATAGAATATAAATAGTCTTACGTGGATAGGAGATAGGAGCGGTACGGTTGTAGAAGAAGTAGGCATTGGTCATTGTCACCACGCCACTGCGCTCTCCGGGGAAGTAAGAGTAGCCACCCTGCCAGGGAGTGGAGGTGTCGTAGCCATTCAGGCGCCAGTTAAAGGAGTCCTTGTTCAAGTCATTGTTATTGCCCAGCAATAGCACACTCTGGTCGACGGCGAGCAGTCCCACAAATGACTTCGCTGGCGTCTTAATTTCCAGCTCAACATCGGCACCCGGCTTTACCTCCTCGGGGGCCGTGATTTCGATCTTATTCTGCAGCTCAACCTCCACGCTGAATGATTCCTCGGCATAGCGGAATTCGCCGGTCTCGTCCACGTAATAGAAGTACACCCGGCCGTGGGGAGCAGTAAGGAAGGTGGGCTTCAAGGTGATGTTGTAGGTTTTCTGGGGCTCAGCCAACTCGACACGCTTCGTCTCCAGAATATCTCCACGTCCGATAATGTTGTACACAAAGTAATGGAGCGGGCGACTGGAGTTCAGAGTGACCTGGTATTCCTGCCCGATCTTAAGGCTGTAAGAAAATAGAGTTAGCTCGTTGAATTCCTGGTTTTCATAATTGTTTTTAGTACAAAAACCCATCAAAGCGGAGAGTATTTGTATATTTACCTCCATGTATCCTTGGGTCGATGCACTTCAGCCTTAAACCACTCCTTTTCCTCCTCGCTTGTGTCGGGATTTTCGATCTTCTTGGGCTCCCTGTAGGGATATGTGGTGTAGAGCTCTCGCTTCTCGTCAGCAAACTCCAGCTCAATGCTATAATAGCGGGTGAAGTTCTCCATGTCCGGGAGATCGGGCAGCGTGACCTTGAAAACGGCCAAGCTGGAGGCATTCAGATGACTCTCGAACTCAAATGTTTTCTTCTCAATCTCGGGCAATTCCGGCTGCTTCTCATCGTTTCCGTATTGATAGAAGCCGTAGTTGCGTCGAATTCCCTCGGTGAACTTGGCCTTCACCGGTGTCTTGGTATCTGTGAGCAGTGTACCATCAACCAGGGTTATCTTGAAGATGATCTCATGCTCCTTGTCGGGCTTGAACGAAAAGCAGGTGGAATAGTCCGTGCAAGACATCTCATAGCGATACGGATACAGTTGAACTCCTCCAGTTTCGTTGAGCTTAACGCCGGTAAAGTCCTCCTCAACAGTGGCCGTAATCTGGGCATAAGACGATGAAGTCTTGTGCGGCAGGAAGGCGGCGAATTCCTTGAGGTCTAATTCCAGCTTAGCCTTGCCATTGACCATGGCGGCAGTGCCAATAATAGCGTGACCCGGGAAGTCCTGACGCACGGTCTTTCCATCGATATTCTCCCACACGCTGGTCTCATCCAAGTGCACGTTGACCAGAACCTTGCCATTGACAGGCTTTCCGTAGGTATAACTAAGGGAGGAGATTAATTTTAGAGGAATTAAAAAAACAAAGTTTTCTTTTCTAGATCTATGCGGTTTTTCACAAGGATCAAGTGAAGTCTGCAGTTTATGCTCGTACTTACTTTGCCTTTATGACAACATTCATTTCGCCATCTCGCACAGACACTTGCTGGGTGGCATCCATTTTGACCGAGTACTTGGGCAGGACGTACTTCTCCACGTCGAAGTTGACACGTTCATCGGAGCGACGCCAGAAGTGACCAAAGCCCCCGAAGGGCCTGGGACGATAGATGCCGCCTTCATTTGACTGCTGTTCACCATTTTGAACCTGCAGAGACCATGTGCCAAGAGTTGCGAACTCGGAGAGCTCGAATTTGCCAGTGAACACGCCACCAGTGGTCTTAATGTGTTTCTCCTGCTTGATGCGGTTGCGCTTGGAGTCCTCAAACCACACCACCACCTCCTCGGCGGCAGTGTCCGGGAGCAAGTTCTCATTCAGGAAGATCACACGATAGTTGATCGTGTCTCCGGGCTTGTACTTGCCCTTGTCCGTCTGGATTTTAATGTACGGCTTGAAGTTCTCCCAGTTGAGCTTGGTGGAGTTCTTGAACTCCAGTCCCTTCACGCCCTCGGCCGTCAGATTGTATTCACCGGACTCCAGAGGCGGCAGCTTAAAGGTGATCTGCTTGAACTCATCGGACTTGGCCAGCTCCACAGTCTGTGATTCGTTATAGGAGGGTCCTGTGATGCCCACCTTCAGGGTGACCGGTTCCTTGGTCTGGTGCACAGCCACGGCCACATTGTAGTCACGATGCGAGTGGATGGTTCCGGGGCCCACAATAGTGTATTTACTGCAATTGAATTTGTTTAATTAATGAATTAATTTTTGTTTTGAATGTACTTGTTACTAAGGCTTATGTTTTGAGCTAAAGATTTCGAACAACTTTTTTACTTCGCCTATGAACTTTTCATTATCAATTTTTTCGAGCGCATTAAGAAATTCTGGTGAAGTTTTTATGTTTTTCGTTTTGTTTGTTTCAGTTTTTTTTTATGTATTTATACATGAATTTATTATAGCCCTGGAGATAACGGTAAAAATATTCCGGGAACCTGATCTGATCTGCCTCGAAAATGTCAAAACCGGATTAGAGATTATATAAAATCCGAGCAGCTATATTTTTCGCACTTACAGTCCTCGAACACGTACACCAAATATATTCTGTGTACTATTTGTTTACGATGAATAATCACTCTTTGTTAAGGTTGGAGCTTGGAGCCATCCCATTTTCGCACAGCGAACTTTTGATTGAATTATTCTCACTCTTAAAAGTCTTAATTGTGTATAGGAATCAAGCTTTATATTTGCCTCTATTTGATAGTAATTAGCTACACGCTTTTTATGAAGATATTTGATCGTGTCGCAGATTAATGCGGCATTAATTAACCAAAACACAATTAATTCTACAACAGTAATAATGTATGTCTGACGTGTGCATTTGTCTAACTATAAAATGTATAATAATCTGTGCAAAAAAATTGCTTACATTGAAATTCAATTAGCATTGCGAGTGAAAGAGCGATGACGGCATTTAACAAATTGGCAAAACGAAGTTCAAACAAGTACATAAAATATGTATATGAATTTATTTGCTATTTTATTTTGAGTCTACAAAAATCAGCAGATGAATTAATGAAACCCAGTACCATTTTATTAATTGTTTTCGTTATAAGCTTGAATTCCTTATCGCTCACCAATTAAAAGCTAATTTAATTAATTTGAAAACTGTCCTATTTACCTCTAAGGGAAATCAAGATTACAAATAAAATTAATAATTTCAGTTCTGCCTATTTAAAACGAAAAACAACTCGATTAGTTTACCTTGAAACTGATCGTTAATCGGCCCTATCTGCCTATATGCATATTGAATTAATTAGTGACTATTTACTAATAGTCAAAACAGCGTCTATCACAATATTAGGTTGAGCGTTTTTGTAATATTTTTTTTTTATATATATTTTGTTTAATAAAATGTGGGCAATGATATAAGTTTCTGAGCGTTAATAATTGAATATTTGTTTAAAATTGATTTATTTTTTATTTATCAGCACAACCAAATCAATACTAAATACAGAGACAAAACATTAATTTAAGTAGAAGCTGTATTTGAAACAGAATATTTGAAATAATCATATGAAGTTTCAGAAAATCGTCACAAAACTATTATGGAAATAAGATCTAACTAGACTTCAACCCCTTTTTATCATTTAAATATTTTTAGTTAATGTTTAAATCAGATTATTTATATATATTTGATTTTTTGTGCTTTTTATAGTCAATTGAAGACTGACTTAGAGAGCACTTTTTAGATATTTTGACTTATGTGGGTCTAAAATCAAGGCTTTGGCCTGAATGCTTGCTGATCGTTGAAATTGCTATTGAAAATTACAGAGATCAACGAACTGTAGCTTTAACCAAATAAATAAAATTAAAAAAAACATACATAATATTATTTAATTATCCCCGAGCACAACTAATATACTGACCGCAGCTGTGTATATCTCCAGTGATTACTTATCGCATTATATAGGTGTATATATATATTGTTAATTCACTTACCCCTCCGCCTTCACCGTGTCCATGGTTAGCAGCAGCGAAAGAGTGGCCCAAACGGCTACAACGAGAGCGTCTGCGCGACGCATTTTGCGTGCGTGGAGTGGTGTGGTGTGGTCGTCGTGGAACGGGAACAGGAAGAGTAAATACAAATAAAATCAAATTAGTACACCTGGCGAGGGACGATCGATGCGGAAAATGTGCAAGCGCGGTACGACCGACGGGGCTCAGAGCTGAGCTGAGACTGGTTCAGTCGACTGCCTCACGGATTTTGTTATAGCACTGGATTTGTGTAAGCCGGCCGTCGACGGCGCCGGCAGAGCGGCTCAGTTGCGGTCATCAAAAAATAAATACTGATAAAAAATGTTAACCAAGTAATATACAGGGAGGGCCTCGAATATATGTATGGGTGTAGGCACATATACTCGCTTGAGTACATACACTAATCGATGACGAGTCGATCCCACAAAACCAAAACAATAACAAAAAATGCCGGCAAACGACAACAGACTTGTACTTGGGAGAAGTTCGGCAAGCTCTCCTAGACAAAGTCATTCACAAATGAGAAAAGTTTGAGTTTGAACTAAAATATCGTTTTCTGGGGATAACGTAATACAATTTCAGGCTAAAAATCTTGCTACAAATTTATAAATAACCTCTATGCTTCATGCTTGTACAACAGTACAGTCGATCTAGTCGATCTATTAAACGATTATATTTTTCAAATTATCAAAATTAAAATTGAGAGCAATATATTTTATGATCTCTTGTATTTATTTATTTTTTTATTGCTTGATTATCTATTATTTTTTTATCCAATATTTTTATATCTAATGAATATCTCAATGAATAATTCATTTCATTATCTGAATGAAAAGAATTGGTTTTTAAGCTCCCAAAAGTGGCTTTAAATCAGACTTTTATACAGACGTTCTACAATTTACATTATTATTAAAATAGAAACAGAAAATGTGATCAAAATAATACATACAACTTTCAAACTAAAAGACACTCTTTAAAATACATTTCAAAACCACATATTTGAAATTCTTTGTAAAATGAATTATTTCGTCATGAATTGCAACGATTTGAAGTATGATATCACGGTGCAAAATTTCCGTGTTTATCGAAATATTGAGTAAAACAAAGGAAAAATACATTTTGTCTATCTGATTTACCATGAATGAATTTCATGAGCGATGTATTGTATATAGAGTTTGACACAGAACTTTAGTCAGGCAATAGACAAATTATACGGGAAGTGGACAGTAACTTTATCTGCTTTTGTATATGTATGTATTTTCTGTGGGGGTTTTCAATAATTAACACTTTTATTGTCGCTTATAACTGTCGCTCCGTGTTTTCACAGAAAATTAAGATCTTGATTTATTTTAGTCGCTTCCAGCTGAAAGTCATTGAAAAATGATTTACGTACATGATTTGGAAAATCCACAAATATATTTTAGTGTCCCAAAAATCCCAATATTATTTGGCAAATAATGGGTGTTGTTTATATTTTCGTTTTCCGGTAAAAAGAGGTCTTGAACTTGTTGATTAAGCCAATAATGCAGGCGTCCAACTAGAAATGCTGTGGCCAACTGAATGTAAGAGTTATATATAAACTCTCTCCGGCTCTTTTGTGTTTTGTGTAGGTGCGTCAGCTGATGTTGTTTTGACTCTCCAACTCAGACTGCCTCTATTTTTGTGGCTCTCCCCAGCGATGTAGTCAGAGATGACGTCATCACGCCTGTATTTCACATTGCGTTGCAAAAGATACATATATACTTGTGTACATAATATAAATATGACTAAGGAACGAACGCTCTGTTTGCGGTGTGGATACAAACATATATGAGATGGGAGAAACCAGATTAACGACCGGTGATTCCCCATTTGTTCTCTCTTTTGAAGTGATTTTGCGCTAATCAAAAAGGCATTTGTATAGAAGGGTTGTCAGGTTAAACAAAGATATTGGTAGTGATGGTATAAACATTTTTTTTTCTTATTTCCTATTTTATTATATTATTTTATTTATTTTTTTTTTTTATTAAATTTATTTATCTATTTTCTATATTTCTTACAAAAAAAAATTGCATTTAAAATTCTAAACATAATGTGTGAAATATTTTCACATCAGACTTTCATTTTACTGATATTTTTTTTAGATGCGATTCCTAGAATTAGTAATTTATATATTTTGTTCCATATATTTCATATTCTTGGAATCACTATCTGTCATTTTCTTGACCTATTGATTTGCATAAATAGAATATTCAGTTCAAGATAACAGGGTCTTTAGGTTACTTTTTCGAAGATTATGTAAAAACTTTCCACAATACAAATAGTTAATTTAATGGCATGCACAACAAGCCATTAGTGAGTGTTTTCAAGTGAATAAATAAATAAATTGAAGTTAACGGTTCCCATAAAATTTAAATTGTAAATTATAGAATACGATATAATATTATATTGCTTTTTACCACGGAGTTACTTTCCTTTTTGAATTAGAATATCAGTAATAGGAAAGGTGTGCTGAGCGTGGTTTAAGCTCTTCTAAAAAAAATCACTATCATGGGAGAAGATTCAAATATATTGGCAATGAAAATAAAAGCACCCAGAATAAAATATATTCCAAAAAACCATCGAGTTATGAGATTATGATTATTATAGAAGCAATAATTCGAAACACAAACTGGGCAGCACACCCTAAAAGTATGCAGAAGTATTTACCATCACAGCTAAAAGCTTAATTCTATACTTTTTCTAGGCAATAACAATTCTATTATTTTATTTTCAATTATTTGCCATTAACCAAATATAAAATGAGAAAAAAATTGTGCTTGACCCCTCGATAATTTCAATAATACCCTTGACAAAGTGTATTTAAGGGGGATTGACTAATTCCGGGCATTTGGCATGGTCAATTATACAAACTGGTTTTAGAATGCTCCAAAAATAACAATATTCGCACAATCCCAGTCAGCTGGCGGAAAGCAATGCCGATCAGTGCCACCACCACAGGTGGCTGCCTGCTGCCGCCTTTCCCGCCCCAAGGTAAGACACGTGAACGGGGCTATCCGCTGAGTCATCCTTGCAAACGAACCGCTCCACTAGCCACGAACGGGGGATTTTTGCCTCGGGTGCGGAATTCACCACCAGGAGAGAAAACGCGAGCGATCGATTGTGGTTTTTTCCAGCTGTTCGGTGCCGTCAGAGCGTCAAACGCGTTCTAACACTCGCATCGAGCGGAGCACGTTGTCGCGATCAGTTTATAGCGCCAGCTAGCTTTATCACTTCGACGTGCGCATCTCACGTAGCAGATAAGAAGGAGATTTCCCTATAAAACATGACGATTGAGGAATTACATGGCTGTCTGGACGATGTCTGCGATCTGGGAATTCAGGGAGCTGCCACGGTCTCCTCCAGCGCCTATGGAGGATTCTACTTTGGTTTCTGCACGTTGATCTCTCACTTTCTACTGGCGGGCATTACCGTTGCCGTTGTCTACAAGTGTTTGGTGCTGAAGCTGGAGCACACGGCGGGTCATGCCTTTTACTGTACAATTGCTGTGAGTAAGATACATATTTCTATAAAAAAGAGATACTATTTCACTATTATAAGTAATACACTAAGAGCAAAACCCTGCCTCATCGATTTCAAGTTCAGTAAATTCAATGAAACGTCCGTTTTCTTTTTGTTTTTATACATATATACATATTTATTCTCGCCGGAATCGTTCAGGCTATTAGAACTTTAACGGGCGTTTATAAGGAATTAAGGTGTGGTACATTGGGTATACCTAGAAAAAGTCTGCCAAGATCAAAAATACCTATATTGTGATAATTCTCATTTAAAAAAACTTCTTAAGATTAAAATTTGTAGCTGGACTTAAAATTAATCAAAAAAAAAGAGATATCCCTTCTAATTCTTTTAAATATTTTTTACAGTTTGTCTTCTTTATGGGAGAAGCATTACTGGTGAGAAACAGCATTAATTTGGAGTCCTGGCTGGGACCACTGAACCTGAACCGCCTACATGCTGCCCTGGGCCTACTATCCTTCGTGGTCGGGGTTGGAGGCATAGCCATCAAGACGTTGCAAAAGCTGGAGCGCAAACGAGAAGATCCAAATGCCACGGTTAGACATTTTCGCAGCAATCACGGCTTCTACGGTGCGTTCCATCAAAACACGAAACACAAAAAACAATGTTAATTTATTCCCATATCTTCCCCGATTAGGCATTCTCGGCTGTGGTCTTTTGCTAGGCAGCGTTCTCAGTGGTCTTCCGCTGTATTTCATCAACGCCAGTGCTGGTGGTGGTGTCTTGGCCTTGAAACTACTCCATCGATTCTTTGGATTGGCTGGATTTCTCGCCCTGATGGTGTCGCAAATGTTCGGCTACAATACCGGATTCGGTAGGAGACAGTGGAAAGCACATCACCAGAAGCTGTTCAAGTTCTTTACATTTATTGCCACCATAACGACGGTCAATTACGAATTTCGTACGTTTGCCCGAGATATTATAGGACTTGCAGGACAATATCTCTATGGTCCTGAGGCAACAACAGAAGCCAGAGTTGATCTTTGAGTGTATAAACATACTATGGCTGTTGCTCTGGGAAAGCATCGATACCTCATCAAAACGAGAGTTCCAAAAATAAGTATTGTAGGTGTATCGAATACCAAATGGAACTGTGCAGGGTGTTGCAGATTCACCGTGGATTCTATATCAACTGATATGCTAAGAAATAGGACATATAGTTTTTATTACATTCATCTAGACATCTTTAAATTAAATTTTAAATCAATCTGCGGCACCCTTGATAAACTTCAAGCTCTGGATAGCTGTGCAAAGTGTTTGCTCAGTTTCGTTATCTAATCCGTAAAGGTCTTAGCGAAATCAATGTCAATCATGATTTATCAAATAAGAGTGGGTTTTTTCTTTTAGTGAATTTAATGTTATAAGACAAGATAAAAACCAAATAAAAACTAATACAATTTTTGACTTTGTGCCTTTATTGTTATTTCACATCGATTATACATTGCGTGGATATGGTATTCCTTTGATTATTAAAGACGTAAAATACATAACATGTTCTTTTCTCGGTAAACGGGATTATACAATCACCAAGGAAAATTAACTACGACTACATAAAGCAAACTGAAAACATAAAATAAATTCCCACATTTCATAGGGGGACCTTAAGAATATTGAAGATACATCGTAGATATATGGTATATATATTTTTTGTAATTGAAAGCACCATTTTAGTTGCGGTTCTGCGAGACGTGCATGATGTCTAGAGCGGCTGGGATATTGCCCTGGACCGACTCCAGCAGCTGGGTAAGCCAGGCACCCTCGTTGCTGAAGCCCATGGCCATCATGGCATGGATGGCCGAGTTTATGCGTTCATCTGAAATAAAATGAAAGAGTTATTAATAAGGATGCCTTTGCAGACTGACTGACTCCAGCTGACTTACCTGTGTGATAAACGGGCACGCTGCGCTTCTCTTCGGGAGCGGCTGGAGAGGTGCCGACACTGTTGGTGGCCACCGATGTGGTGGAGGTGGAAGTACTAACCGTATCCACTTGAGCGGTCTGAGTGTTGGCTGTTGTCTGTGCAATGCGAGCCTCCTCGTTCATGTGCTGGCGCAATAGCTCTCCCAGTTGACCAAAGTCGCGCACCGGCTGCTGGGGAGCAGCAGTTGGGGGATTGATCGACTGATCCAGATTGATCAGGGCGTCAGTGTTGGCGCTATTGGTGTTGTTGGCAGAGTACGCGTTATCGATGACCTGCCAGTCCTGATCCAAGCTGTCCGATCGACGACTCTCTGGCTCTGGCTCGTTGGCCACCGAAGCTCCTGCAACTGCAGCTCCATCTGTTGCCTTGGGTAGCAATGGCTCGGTCTCAAGAGAAGCAGCATCTGAGAAGGATTCAGCAACAGAGGGAGCTCCCGATGGGTTAACAGATGAAGTTCCCGATGGGTTAACAGAAGGAGCATTAGATTGGTTGGCAGAAGATGCCATCGACTGGCTGCCAGATTGTTCCTTCTCAGCTGGTTTGGTTGTGTCAGCACTAGAGGCCATCGAGGGAGCGGACGACTCAGTGGGATCGATCATTTTGGCGAACATTTCGCTAAAATTGTTTAGGATCTCGATGCCAGCCCGCATGTATTCGGGGGGCACCATCTGGGATAGGTTTTCCAAGTTGATCACTGGAGTAGAGGGAGCGCTGCCCTGGGTTGGAGTGGTCGAAGGCTGCTCTGTTTGTGCCTCAGTGGTTTTCTTCTTATCATTGGTCTGGGCTTCGGTTTCTGCTGCCTTCTGTGCGGTCACAGTGGGCTCTGCTTTGGGAGCATCAGCTGGCTTGGGCTGCTGCGGCTCAGCCGACGGTGTGGCCGATGGTGCGACTGTTGGTTCATTCAGCGGCAAGTTGGTCATCATCTCAACAAACTGAGACAAGACACCGCCGTGACGACGGGCATGACGACGCTCACGACGACTTTCGCGGGCTGAATCGGCAGCCGGAGCGGAGCCACCAGTCGACTGGGTTGGATCAAACGGGCAGTGACCCCTGGAGCGGCGTCCACAGCGACGTCCTCCCCATGGATTTGGTCCAGTGAGCCAGGCCTCCACTACATTGGGTCCATCATTGGTAGGCATGCGAACCATCAAGTGCTCGGAATGCTTGTGAGCTGCCTCGCAACGCTGGCAAAGATCAAAGTTGCTGCACTGGACGCACTTGTAGCGGAAACCCACTATCGGGCCCACACCGCAGCCGTCGCATTCGACGCGGTCATGGATAATGAAGTTGCTTGGATCGTCCTCAGACGGAGCAGAAGCCTCTTGCTTGGTAGTCTGCTTCGCTTGCTGCGGCTCCTCCTGGACGGGCACCAAGGGAGCGATCTGGACATGCATGTTGTGTTCGCATTTGGCCAGGAAAATCTCATAGTCATTCTGGTTGACAATCTCAATTTCATCATTATCAGTATCTAAAAGAAAGGATAGGAAAATCGAACAAATATATGGAGTGAGTCATTAGGTTTGTTATCGTAGGGTGATTTTCAGGTGATTCACAAAGAGAACTACGAAAAATAGAAAGGCTTCTGGTCAGACCGGCATTGCAAATAAAAATAAAATTTATACTAGTTTTAAATGTCAATGTTTTGAGAGTGTTTTTGTTTTAAAATCTATTAGTAGAAGTAGTCGGTGGAGTTCTAATTACACTTCTTACACAAGAATGTATTAACGGTCTGTGACTGTGACGAGGGATGTAAAGGTCAAAATGCAAATGTTATTTCAATAAGTAACGAAATGCATATATTAAAATATGAACTTTAAAACTTGTTTGTATTTTTAAGAAATGTGTAAAGCCCAGAACAAAGGAATCAGCTGTTTTGGCTACTAAACCACCAGCTAAAAGAGCTGCACTGCTGGATGCAATGCAGTTACAAAATCGGTCTGCCATATGTAATTTACATAGGGTACATAAATATATATGTATGTATGCTTTGCTATTCTCATGTTTCTTTCCTATTTATTTTAATATGGAATTTGCATGAGACTCACCAATCCAAAAAGTCCTGATCTCGCACTTTGGTAATTGCCGCTCCTGGAACAAATACAGGTCGATTTCGCGGCGTAGAATGGTGTAATTCTGCGATGGCATACGCAAATATGCATTCAGCTTCTTCTGGGGCCCTGCGCCCTGGTAGGTGATTTTCAACAACTTCTCCGGCATTTTCACAATATTTTCTTAATATTTTCTTCGTTAAATAATTCCCGTTTGACTGCTTTGTTTGATTTCTTGCAACGAAATTGTTGTTTGTCGAAACTAATTTTGGGCTCTCGACTACTGCGTCGTAGTTGCTCGTTCGGATGTTTATACAAGTGCAACTGAAGCGGCGGCCAGTATATATAGTGGCCAAACTAGTCACTGGAATGTTCCTGAGTATTCGTGGCTCAAAATTCTTGCAAATCACCGTACTGTCAGCCCGCAGTGGTTGATATTCCGAAAATTGTAAAGTAATGCCAAAGCTGGTCTTTAAAGAAATAATAATATTTTGGTTATCGATAAGTGAAATATTTTTATTATACCTTTTGCCTGCAATCGAGTTTTCACAGTTTTTGGTATTTTTTTTTCGGTATGTCTAGCTGCCGTTACAAAATATATCTTTTAAATTAATAATCTTATATGTATACTTTGCAATATGCTAACATTTAAACAACACAGAAAACATTCCATTTATGTTTAACTTTTAACTAAATTAATTTTCAAAAATCGATAGAGCTTAAATACTTAAATGTTTTCAATGTGTTTTTACAAATGCATCGATTATAATTGATTATCGCTTTTTGATTTTTAATTGCATTCCTATAGAAATCTAATCCTGTTTACAGACTTATTAAATAACTAAAACTATCGAAAGCAAAAAACAGCAAAGATAACCTAAAATTTTTTGTGACCCGAATTGCAAAATTAAAGATTATGAAGCCTAATACAAAATAAATATAACGGCAATACTTTTACGAAGTTAGTCATTTAGTCTTATATGGAACACCAAAACTGTTTTCAAAATTGATAGATGGATTTAAAATGTTACCCCTTTTTGGGTAACTTTTTTTAGCCCCTTGCCACGCGGCCTGCAAGTCTGATAATCGATGTTTAAAGAAAAAAAAATCGAAATATTAATATCGATGTTAAATTTTTTGTTTCCGGCTCTAACGGCCGAGCAATCTGTCAATTAGAGTCAATTAAAGCAAATACAAAAATCAAATTAAAATAAATTAAAATGTCGCAGAACGAAATTACACCGTATTTCAATGATTACCTGGTGTGTCCATACAACAACACTCACCGTCTGGTGCCGAACCGCCTGAACGTGCACTTGACACGCTGTGCCCGCAATTATCCATCCTCGAAATTAGTCCGGTGCACTTTTAACAATACCCATTTATACTCAGTGGATGACATGAAGGTATGTACAAAAGAAATTGATGGTTTTCCGACTCCTACAATTTCTGCTTTGATTTCAGTCCCACATTCCGAAATGTCCCGATCGCGAAACAGGTGTAAAAAATATGCAATCAGACAAAATGTCCCCCACTAAAAAGTCGGAACCACAAAAATTTGTTGTGGAGTGCACTGAAGACTGGGATAACGAGCCGCCAGCCCCTACATACAATCCTCAGGCTCACTGCAACACAGCGTATGTCATCCTCACTCCCCAGGGCGCTCAGCCTAAGCAACGCCGCGAGTTTCGCGAAAAGGAGAGAATGAGACTTCTGACGCTAAGGTAAAGATAAAATTCAAACTTTAATCAAAAGTATTGAATATTTTATTAACATAATTGTGATGTATTTTTTATTTTTAGGAACAAAACGCCCTAAAGGAGACCCGAAGAGGCATCACATAAAAAATGTACTCGAAAACTATACGACGGTTACCAAAATGTATTTTACCTACCTGTACTACCTTAATACTTTTGCCCACGGAAACAAATACCATTGCCTACTTTTAACGGCAGCCTTAAGGGAGGTTATTAATCGTGAACACCATATCCACTATTGTACATTTACTTTATTTCACAAATTATATTAATATTATTGAAATAAGTTCTTAGTTATTTCGTGACACTTAGGCCTTTGAACTTTTGAGCATCTTTAGCAAATTCAGCAATTGCAATGATGGAGTACTGCGGAAACGTAAGATATTATTGTTGTTTTCTGTTTTAGCGTTACAAATGTTTTTACTTACCGAGTGGAGTTGTTTGCCGACACAATTTGTTGCTGCCTACTTTCTAGATCACTATTGGAGTGTTCTGGGAGTTTAGTGGAATTCTCACTGACACTAGACTCCACCGTCTCTGTGATGGGCTCCTTTTCGTATAACTGATTGGTATCTGGCTCAGGTGTAGATTGACGCAGCATCATTTCACCTAGGGAAGATTTTATACACATTTATGAAAATATTTGAGAAACTCTTTATAGTACTCACTCAGGTAGTATTCGGCCACCGAATAAAGCCAGCTGGAACCCATTTGGGGAGCCATGGCAATGACAACGCCATCCACACTTAGCTGCAGGTTCTCCGCACCCTTTTGTCGCTGATCGTAAAAGACGTCCTCCCGCTGGAAAGCGTTGTCGTTATAGTCTTCGTACAATACCTCCAGCAGGTCGCTGACCACGTTCCTCCTTCCACCAGCGGGTTGGGCCAGAATCCCACCCAGCGCCAGTGGCAACAGGGTGAAGACGAACAGCCGATTGGTGAACTTGCACATTTTTCCCAGCAACGGCGATACAGGACCGATGTGCTCCAACGGTGTGCGGCGAATGAGTCGAGTTTCTTAGTGGCGGTGAAGGTAAGTAAGCCCACCTGGACTAGAAGACCACGAAAACCCGATTGCTGGACTCAGTTGAATGGCCGCCGATCAAACCAAAGACTTCCGCATTGCCTGGGCACTGTGGGAATCTTCTATGCCTTGCATTTCTAATGCTTCCTAGCAACCACACAAGCTATTTGAGATGTGCTACAGATAGGAGACGCAATATATCTTTCTATTCTATGACTTAAAAATCAAACAAATGCTCTTGGTAAATATAACTTAATTAATTAAAATTAAATTTAAAATATTTAGTAAAGAAATTTGACAACCAATATAATAATTTCAGGTGCTCAAGGATCGTAATTATATTATAATCTTATTATTATTGAAAAGTTTTCTTCCTTTTACCAATATATTTAAAATTTAAAGTGATTTTTGTAACCTAATATAGCTAAATGTTTTTATATATTGAAGTGTGATCGCAATTTCGAGATATTTCTATATAATATTGATCCTATTTGTAGTATTTTATATTTTCTGTTTGGTTTTTGTGATTAAAAAATGTATAAATTTAAGCATTAGTTCTAAAAATTCCTCACGTTATTTTAGGCTTGAAATGAGCTCATAAAATGTTAACCTAATAACCTCAATTTCGAGCTAAGCTTAAAAGAAATCGAAAATCATCACAACTATACTAATTTGCAATATGTCTCTGTCCAAGCCGAGGCTGTGTTGATTTTTCCACTTATCTCGTCTTGCTGCAGTTCTGGGCGCAGGTTCAATGACTTGGCCACAGGAAAAGGCTGGCCGGGAGCATCATCATCATTCTCTGTAAACTGGTTTCGCATAGAAAATCTCCACACAAATTATGATGGAGCAGTTGGCCTTTATGTGTGTGGAAAGCACTTGCCACTAGTGGCCCCCGGCTGTCAAGATGCTGGCCTCATCCTTCAGCGCATCATTATCATCAGAGCGCCCACTTCCGCCATTGGCCTAAGGCTGACATCCAAGCATGGATTTACAGTTGAATTATTACAATAAGTTTAAATTAAATTGTTTTATTTATTCATAAGACAGTTTTGTCAGCTTAACTCTAGAGTGTGTGTGTGTGCAAAGTAAAATGAAACTAACATTTAGGCTGGCAGTCTGGCAGTTCTCGCTCCTTCCTCAGTAGCCCTCAATCTGGCGACAAGCCCCGTAGCTATCCCGACGCTCTCCACGGGCGCAGCGGGCCAAGCCGTCACGGAGCAGAGTTCGAGAATCGGTCAGGTCGTCGTCATCGGACAGTAGATCGAAGCTCACTATCTCCGGCTCGGCTGCTTGCACCTTGGTGGGCTCCTCGTCCAGTTGCCAGGAGCTGCGAGCCTGATCCACGAAAAAAGATGGTGCATCGATGGGTGGATACATTCCATTGCCAGCGCCTCCGAACTCACTGCGGTATATGGGAGCACTAATGGAGCGCGGGCTACTGCCGTAGTCACCGCCAGACAGACGATTGGTGTTAAGGTAGCTGTCGCCGCGCAAGGAGCGAGAACTGCGGAAGTACTGCGATCCCGGGTTGTTGTAGCCCTCAAAGAAATTCGATCCCGCACTGCTGCTGCTGCTGCTGCTACTGCCGGAGGCAACTGGCGGCAGAGCCTGGATTAACTCCGGCTCCGCCTCGAGGTGGAAGGGTTTGATCAGCTGCGGCATGGGAATCAATTGTGGCGGCAGTACGTCCACCTGCTGGCGCTGCAGACGCTGTGCCTGCTCGGGATCACTGGCCGAGATGTCCACGTGATAGGGAGACCGACCCTCGATGTATTCTGGCAGAGCTGCAGCTGGCAAGGAATCCTGATGCTTTTGCTGCTGCAATTTCTGGAGATGGCTCTTTTGATAGAAGGACTTCAAGGGACTGCTTCTGAGGGGATGCTTGCGCTTGCTGGCTCCGCTCGACTTGGTGGATCCTCTGCCCAAGAGTTCCAGTAGGCTGATCCCCTCCTGTGGACCGGGTGGAATCAGCAGGATCATAAAATTCTCCAAATCGGCCCGAATATTGTACTGTCCCTCCTGTCTCTGATCGTAGGTAATGGTCCGACGACGCAACGAGTCCGAGTCCTCTAATCCCGCGGCAGCTGGAATGGGAGGGGGCTGCAGAGCGATGGGTTGGCCACTGGACCCGCTGGATTCCATTGCCTGGGGCGGGGCCATGGCCGGGAAATGTTCCTCCTTAATGATGGGGCTCTGTTCACCATCAGCAGCCGGTGCCGGAGAAGGCAGGGGCTCCGTGGTGGAGACCAAGGGGGTGGCAGAGATCAGTGTCTCTGCTGCCAGCAGCAGCAGTAGAATGAATGTCTTCCAGACCATCTCTTTGCGTTTGATGATGCTTTAACTCCAGGTCAGGTTGCTCCGGTCAGCGTTCTGGACTCGCGCGCTTCTGCCTCGCAACTGATTCTTAGTCCGACGGGAGAGCTTCGATGTCAGCGTTGACGTCGGCGCAGGCGCAACTTTCATATTCTGGCGCTGCCATTGATGATACACTAAAAAAAAAATATTAAAGTATATTACACTTGAATTATAATTATCAATAAATTAAGCAACATTTTTCGAATACTTTTAGGTTTTGATATTTAAAAATTGTAATATTTCTCCGTAAAAACAAATTTTTTCTTTGGTAATATTTTTCCACTTTTCCATTTCCACATGAATATTTTATTTATTATTTCCTCAAATATATCTAACATTTCCTATTTACCGAAGAAGGCAGCTATTTTTTTCCCCGTGTAACTCCTCTGCTGCTGCGGCTTTCTTCTCTCTTCTGGATGCTCGATTCTCGTTCTGGTTTTGGCTTTTATTTATGCCACTTACTTAGTGGCCCGTCTCTTTTTGTTTGGCCGTGCCCATTTCGACTGCGTGACTTGGTAGCAGTCGTCCGGGCGTCCGTCTCTGTTTATTGATATTGGCCAGCCGTTAGGCGGGGTGGGCGGTTAGAGGTAAGCGCGGTTCTCACCGCCTGGCACAGTGGGTTTCCGACTCGAATCTCACGCCAAATAGCTAACAAGGAAACGTTTTGTTCTCGCCCATTGACCACCAGACGGCTAACAGGCAGAACACGTACACATACGTCGAACTACGCATCCCCCGGCTGCTGTCACCTGAGCAAACGATATCAGTGCGATCATGAGGGTTCCATTAAGATTGATTTATGAATTCATTAAACATAGGTGCAGCATTTATGTACTCATGAGACGACGATCACAAATAATTCTAAAGAGATTTCGGGAATTGTTCATTAATTGAAACAACCAGAGGTAGTTTCTGATAGATTTTATGCATGTGTGCGATTTTTAGTAAAATCATACTTATTTTAATGTATCAGTTAACCAAATTAAAAGAAAAAGGAAAAACATGAAAGGAAAGTAACTTCGTTAAGGGTATAAAAATGTTCTATACCACATTTGTGTTTTTATTTATATATAATACATTGGCGATGTGCACAGCTGCTGTTCTAAAATACCTTTGGATTATGCTAAAATATCTCAGGAAAGTGTGATCCAAAAATCCATTAAAGATAAAAATAATAACTTAATTCCAAAAATATAAACTTCAATAATAATCGGCCGAAAAGAGCATTGAAAAATCTGTAATTTGTTGACCCAAAAACAACCTCATTACCTACAGAAGTTTTATTTATTTTATATTTTTGTTTTTTAAGATACTTACATATAATTTTGGCAAACTGTTAAATTTGAAATGCCTAATCTCGATTAAAATGGTCAGCGAGCAGACATAAATCAGGCGGAGAGGAGTTTATCTCAAAAATCGGGTTAATTTTTTCAAAATACTTTGTTTTATTTTTATTTGTTGTATACTGTCTTGTTTTTTGCACAATGTGAACCTCACGAATATAGGTTTCATACAATAAAAGCGTGCTGTGACGGTCTGGACGACGTCACATTACTACAGTTGAATGACATTGAGGTTTGCTTTAAAAATAATGTATACGCTTATGTGTGTTCAAATAATTAGAGGTCTTTGCGGTTATTTTAGTTTATAATTATTGCTGTAGCGGCGTTTACCTATTCGCTTTTGTGGAGCAGTTATAAATAAAACAATGGTATTAAATTAGGCGTAGCACATGAAAATTATTCGATTATAGATCTAGACGAATATAATAAACACCGAAATATGGATGGCGAAAGCGAGCTTTGTGATCATTTGTATAGTTATTTTCAGAATATTTAGTGAATATTTGGTATGCAAATACAAATACAATTAGGAGAAAGTTAAAAGCATAATTGAGTTGATGGACTGGAACTTGTCTGGCCACGATTGTGATCTATCAACTAATACTTATTTGATATCTTAGCAGCAACACACAATACTTGTTATGCCTTTGTTCATGCAATTGATCTACTACGATGGTTCATTGTAGAGTATAGATTTAATACAGAAAACGTAGTCGTCATTATAAGTTTAAGTTTAAGGGTATTCATTGGAAGAGAGCTTTACGTTAATCAAAGTCCTTTTGGGATAGGCCGAAACGGGCTCCAAACACTACTGCAGCACTCACTAGGATGTCCGTTGTTTAAATATATATTCTAACTATATGACAAATTATACATAATCTCACAAGATCGATCGTTTTAACTAAACAGCCTCCATAATGTACAGACAAAACGTGCAACAAAAATCGCAGCTAAAATTAAAAGGTCGGCGCAATTCCCGGAAAAAGACGCATGCAGATAAGTAGCTTGCGTTTCTCTACTCATTCTTCTTTGACGGTCCCTCGTATGGATCCAGGTTTGTTTTTTTGAACTGCTCCCCGAGCAGGGTCTTCTTCTCCTCCAGCGGCACTCTTTTGTGCACTGTGAAGCAGACGCGGTTAAAGTGCTCGCACATCTGATTCACCACACTGGCTCCGTAGTGCCAGTGACTCAATGTGGTCACCAACAGCAGCATGTAAAGCAGCGGCCTCTCCAGCAATGGCAGCCACAGGCTCAACGCAAAGGAGATCATGAACATGGGAGTCTGCCAATGCCAGGCCTCGCTCCTCGTCACAGACATTTGGGAAACAATCAGGCGGCACTGCAAACAAATACAAAGTGTGTGTGAGAATGAGGCCAAGTAGGAATAGAATTAACTAAGGATTAATATTGCAGAGCGCATACTTACGAACACATATTTATTATGCAAAACCGATTAAAAAAAGTATTACTATCCACCAATCTTAGCCGAGATATTTAGAAACCGAAACTATTCCACAACCGAAGCTAATCCACTAAAATATGATTAATAATAATAACATAGTTGCGATATACTTTAACTATGCTGACTTTAATTTGAAACTTCTCAAAATGGTAAAGCTTTTAACACAAGTGCCTCTAGTTACCGTGCACTTTGCCTAGGAGAATTTGCTGAATCATCGGATCGTTTTCGTGGGGAAAGACGAATGTGCCTCTGTCTTCTTTAAGGTAGCGGTGAGCTCGATCGGAATACCAGCCATAGATCTGGTTAACGGTCATCGGTTGAGGCGTGCTATGTTTTAACTCGTACTTCTCCTCCATGTCGCTATCAAAGCTAGCCATTCGTTTGACGTTCTTCAGCGAGTCTGGGTCGAGCTTCTCCCGTATTTGCCGGATCTCGGTATCAGTGCAATTGAAATATGGCCAGTCGTGGCGAGCGTAGAACTTCAGGGTTAATGGACGTTCATATTCTGCGGTGGTGGTGTAAACGGGATCTCTTAATGTCTCGAGACCCTCTCTTTTGATATGCTTCTCCTGCTCGACGTCATTTGCGCAACGCCGACCACCGCAGCAAAAGGGCGGCATTTTGAAGAAATGTTTTTCGGATTTTGTTTTTTAGTTTTGGTCAATGTCGAATGCCGATATGGGGCAAGTCAAATGACTCATTAAAAGTTGTTGGCAGTTGTTTGGCAGTTAACTCCGGGCCAAAAGGGGCCACTACAGACGTTGACACACCCGCCCCTTATCTAGATTATTATATGATTCAACCTTACACGCGACACTGTTTTGATAAAGCAGAGTAGCCCCAGTGTGAATGGTTTTTAATTTTTAAATGACTACCATTAACGTGGAATTCTAAACACAGCCTAATTAAATCAAATTTGATTATGTCAAAGGATATTTATCATATAATGTGACCTGTGCACACCCATAAAAAAAGAGTACTAATAAAATATATCAGAAAAGCCACATTGATACATCAAATATTAGAAATTTTCTGTCAAGCAATCAACCGAGTCGCTTTCATTAAATTGTTATTCAAATAGTACATAAAGAATAGATAAACTATTCTTAGATTAGCGTTAAAACCTCAGAGTTAATCATTTAAATCGGTCTGAAATATAGCTGGACTTACGCTGACATTGGAGAAGATGGTTCCGCTCAGCATAAAAATGGCCCTTGGATCCGTTTCCATGATATCGTTGGGCGAGACGTAGGGCCAAGCCAACAGGATGATGAAGTAGGTAAGAAAGGGCCACATCGGTCGGATTGCCTCCCAGAACGACAGCAGGCGGCCAGTGCGTTGCTTATAAGAACTAAGACAAGAAGGTCGCTTTAGTAAAGCATCAACAATAACATTAAGCGATCGACTTACTTGTAAACGTTAAGGATGACTAGCGGAAGATTGGCCATGGCGCTGACATGCAGCACTGCCTCCATCACATTGCCCAAAGGCAGGGTGCCGAAGGAGCCCAGCGGCAGCTCGAACTTCCAGCGCTCGAAGCCCATCCACCAGGTGACCAGGTACATGGCCGTGCTGCCCCACATGCTCAGGTCATAGCCCCAGGGCAAGTACAGGATGCCCGTGTTGTACTTTTCCCAGTGCGACACAAAGAAATTGAAGTAGACCGTCAGGCAGACGTAGTACATCCGCATCGGCCGCACCGAGTACACGCGGCTCCTGCCGAAAATGCTGTACAGGCAGGTCGGTATCAGCATGGCCGTGTACGAGTCCAAGCCATGGTCGAAGAGCTCACCCAGCGGGCCGGACAAGCCGATGCGGCGCGCCTGTTTCCCGTCGATTCCATCCAGCGTGTAGGCCACGAATATATTGATGCCTGTGCAGAGCCAGACCCACGGGGGAATGGGCGTGGTGCCCTCCTCGCCGGAGCTAGCTTCGAAGTTCCAGTCGTAGTACGACAACAGCACCAGGTTCATGGCACTGAACAGGAAGCCCAGAAACGTCATCAGGTTGGGCGCAAACCAGCGCGGGAAGAACTGCGTTGGGAGGGGTGGGAGGGGCGTTAAGTATCGATTTTTGCAGGCAATAATTTCGCAGAGAAGAGCCCTTACCTTGACCAGCCAATCCCAGAAGGGATGCATGACGTACTGACTCAGCGGTGAGGTGTCGATGGCGCTGTACTGTAAGCAAATAAAATAATTCGATTAAAGCGGGAAACTCCACAACTCTACGGACCGTGTTAGTCGGGATGTGGTGTCTCAGTCTGTTCTTGATTCTAAAAATAGATTTTAATGAACCCAAGTACGGTGTACCGAGAACTGGTTTGGATTTCTTGGAACTTCTTCGGCAGTACTGCTGATGGTACAGCTGCCGCCGCATCCACCGCTGCCGCCGCCCACACATCCTGTTCAAGCATCCTTTTGCCCACCTTGTAGTTGTCGAAGCCATTGATCTGTGCCCTGGTCAGGTACTGGTGGTCCATCAGGCGTCTAATTAACTTCTGCATTTTGGTTTTTTGATCGGAATCTGAAGTATTTCTTAATCTGAATGGAAAAACACGCGACAGCCGGCTTCAAGGAGAGCGGCGGAGAGGAGCGAAGCGGGCGGGTGTTTGATAATAGCGGCGTTTAATAACTGGCAGTCAGAACATTTTGCAAATTTTTAGAACCAAATCGAACTCGAAGCGAAAACTAATAACGGAAATGCAATGCATAAATTAAGGCGCGCGCCGGGCAAATAGCTCGCGTTTATTTTTATTGCAAAAACTGATTTAATTTCTGCCGCTGCTGCTGCTGCTGCTCTTGCCGCCGCCGCCGGCTGTTTTTTCACGCTTCCAATCGCGTCGCACACGCACTCAAGCCAACACTACGCGCGTCGTTTTGCAACACTTAAATTGAAGAGTGGTGCGCAAGAAAATAGTAGTAACCGCAATATTGGCAGACTTATTTCGAATTTTTAACATTAAAAGATGTATTTCAAATTTAAATAATCCAACAGTCCTTGAGCAAAAGTCAATGGTTTAAACATCCCTTATTTATTTACCTTGTGTCGCACAATATGAACAAGATCGAAAAAACACATTAATTTTTGAGCTAAAGTTAGTTTTTATTGTCTTTAATTGGATTATACTAAAACAAATTAAAAAACACCTAATTTTTTCTTTGTTTTAGGGCTCACTCAGAGAATATATGCTAATTTTTAATTACATCCTACTTAATTCCCATGAATTTTTAATTATTATTTCTGTTTAAGTTATAGATTTTATCTCTAGCTAAACTAGTTTAAGATGTGGCTGATAAATACAAGTTTTATTGTTTATATAGAGATATATTTTATTTCTTTTGGTATAAAAATTTTGCACTGCAATTGAAATCAAGTAAGACAGCCTCAGACATGTATTCTCAACTGGAAAACAGACGGTATATTTAATTTTAGATATAAATTAGGCTACCAGTTTTAAATATATTTAAACGATAAAACATAAAAATATTGAATTAACTAATATATTTGTCTTTGAAAAACGGCTATTTGCATGACTTCAGCTGTTTTGTATATGTGCATATGACAAAAGATTTTTAATCAATCCAATTAAGTTGCATTTGGTGTACTTATAAAAATGTATGAATGTATCTATAAGCATATAGATATAGATATAGATATAGATACGTATGTATCTTTATCTGCACATGTACAAATGCACTGAATGCCAATTAAAAATTTATTACCGACGTGAACTTTTATGTAGGTGTAGTACATGCATTTGACTTTTCATTGTTTATTACACAATTTCATCGCAAAATATAAAATTCTCATATGTTTGTTTAAAACTGTATGGATGGGCTTTATTTATTGTAAGGACGTTTCAAAAATTCGTGTTACAGCTAACAAATCACATTGCGTTAGAAAACATACAAAAGAATGGATACAAAATAAATCTGACTAATTCGCATAACAAAATGTGTCTAAAGAGAATACATAGAGTGTAAAACATATTTATTTAATTAACGCTTATGGCTATTGCAGTTGCAATTAGTTATTAGCTCGGTTGAGTAAGTGTCTCCGGGTTAGTACTTCTATTTGTTAGTTGCTCTAATAAATTCGCTACGAATGCCAATAGATCGATCGATTAATTTGACTTTTTGAGATTCTTCTTGCGTATATTCCCGGGACAACCGCCGGCACTGAGCAGATGCAACTTCCAGCCGCCATCCTGGGGCAAATGAACATCGTCATGACAGAGTGGGCAACGAGCTGCTCCAGTTTTAAGTTCTGAAACATAAATATCTTTAGATTAGTGGTTCCATATGTGGGACACAGGTCACTTACCCCGGCAATAGTCTTCCATTTGATGCAGTTCATAAAGTTGCTTATGCACAGATTCAGTGCAGCGGGCACAGACCACATAGCTTTCCTTGGCATCGCATTCCACTTTTGAAAAAAAAAAAAAATAAATTAAGAAAGTTACTTTGGTGATACTTTCAACATACTTGTAAGGTGATAATTAAGGGCCGCTACTTCTAGCACTTGACTGCACTGTGGGCACTTGGTGAGGAAAGGGCATGACTTCCAATAGTGGCGATCTAGTTGGTTTACGTCGCTGCCAGGACATGACCAGTCACAGAAGGGGCAATGTCTGAAAAGTAGAGCAGAGCGATCTTCTTTAGATTCTATTCATTTTTGATTAATCTTGGTACTCACATTTTGGGCGAGTTGTCCTCGGTAGACTCTGAGTTAGAAGCAGAGCCCTTACGAGAGTTGGAGGCGGATTGCATCGACCGCTTCAGCTGCTCATTGTACTGCTGTTTTCCATTGCAGCTGGCAAAACCATTGCTGGAGCTGGCCAGCGGAACGACCAGACCTTGTGCGTTACGGCTCTTTAGTCGCGTGGCATCCGTACTAGTGGAGGCCTTTTCCGTCGGTGGCGTGGTCGCATCCCCCGAACTATGACCAGCTCCCGGGTACTTGTTGGCCTCGAGCAGCTCCTGCTTGCGGTCCAGATCCAGCTTATCAAACTCGGTGAAGAGTTGACGGTACAGGAGATTCCGTCGTGTGATGTCGTCGTCGGGAGGCAGCTGTTTGCGCACCAGACGGGGATTGACTTTGTAGACAAGAAGCAGAATGCGCTCCGCCACCTTTCGCACAGGTTCTGCAGGATGGTGGATGCCGGAGCAGCCGCATTCGGAAAGTGCCCGGCAGGTGAGACCGCTGTGCTTATCCGTGCTGATGCCTTGTGTATGCACCAGTTGCTCCAGCATCTGAAGGCGACTCATGGCCAGACGCTGGTGGGTGCCGGAGCCGACGCTGCGAGACAGTGCCGGGGCGACCAAGTGCTGCTCCGCCACCTCCGGGCAGGCGGCTATGCTTAGGATCGTGTGCTGGGCGAGAGTATGAAGCCGTGCCGACGGATCGCCGGACTTGGCCAGCAGTTCGGGAAGTAAGCGGTCTACACAACGAGCCACTTCACTGGGCGAAACGCGTCCTGGTACGTACTCCAGGAATAGCACCCGTACCGTTTCAGTGGCTTGGTTAAACACAGAGTAGACTGCATCTCGTACCGCTCGGTGGAGAAGCAATGCAGCACTGCGGGCCACCTTGTTCGGACTAGCGGCGTGCTCATTGCAAGGGGCCTCCTCCTCTACTTCGTGCTCCTTGAGGAAGTTGCGCAGGCGTAACAGGCCATCCTCGCGATCCTGAAATTGCCGGGAGTAAAACTGCTCCACCTGGATGATTAAATTGTATATTATTAAATTTAGTAATGAGAAAAATAGCTGTGATATATAATTTAAATCCAAATTAAATAATTGTAATGTTTAAGTAATGATGTACTCACCAGTTCACTGCCGAAGACCAGGATAGGAAGGGCTGCCTGGCGGCGCTCGCGGTCATTCAAGCGCGAGCGCCCCCGATTGGGATCGGCTTCCAGCAGCGCGTTGCCTTGGCACTCCCTTAAAAATTCATTAGTATTTGAACTGTGAGCGGTTTTATTGTTTTTTTTTCGTATAGGAATGGCAACGTTTACGAAAACATTTACGGGTTATAGAAGTAGAAAAAAATACGAGAAAACGTAAATCAACTAATTTATCAACAAATTACGGGTCACTTCGGCTTCCGAATCATTTTATTAAAATTTAAGAGGTCAAGGGAAGGCCATGACCATATAAATTAGTTTTTACTTCTCGAATCATTTTAGATAAAAATGTACGAATTCTAAAAGTTTTATTTAAACAGAAACGGAACTAATTATTCAGAGAATTTGTTTTTTTTATAAACAGACGTATATTTTGAAATACATTTTATAACTTAAAAAACATCAATCAGTTTAAATTTAAAATTCAAATCAAATAAAACTATAAAAAATCGACCGTTGTTTTGGTGTATCGATTACTTACTACTGGCTACCGCCAGTGTTGAAAATCATTGGAGGAGCTAAGTCTACGGCAAACGAGTCGTCATGCAACACTGAAATCCGACAGCTATTTAAACAAAAACATAAACAACCACAATTGTTTACCTATTATTACACACGTTCTACACACACGCGGTACTTACTGTCGCAGCGTAGGTATAGCCCGTTCTTCGTAGTCTTCGTACGAGTTGCGCGGAAGGCTCTTGTTTCGCCGCCGCAACGATCCCTGCCTACTGGACATCGGCGAACTGTGCCGCGAGGCCAGCCGTGGTGACTGTGGCAGCTCGTCGTGTGACTTCCGCCAACCGCTAAGCGTGGGTGTGGGCGTTGGCTGCAGAGAGGCGGGGGCTGGAGCAGGAGCAGGAGCCGGCGCAGGAGCCACTGCCGTTGCACTACTTGCCTGGCCTTGAGAGCCGTCCGTGGAGGATTTCTCGTCCAGACTGAGACTGGCCATGCTATTGGGACTGAATTCAGCCTCGGCCAGAGCCTGGGCCACTTCCTGCAGACTGGGGGCCGCCGGCAGGCTGGGCTTTCCGCCTGCATAGATCTCACAGCTCTGGTCGTTGGCACTGAGCACGCCCTGGGGCTCGAGCAGCTGTTGCACCTGTAGCTGGCGTATCACCGCCGTCCGGTACATCTCGATCTGGTCTTTGCGCAGACGAGCTGTGGTGAAGTCCTCCTGCTGCACCGCCTGCCGTTTGGCCAGGGCATAGCGTCCCAGTCGCTCGCCGGCGCTTCTCAAAGCGGTCATGCAGAGCTTCAGCTTGCGGGCGTATTCGAATCGCTCGGCACTGACAGCCTGCGCCTTGCGCTGCTCCAGCTCCCGGATGTAGTGAACGATGGACTCCTCGACGTACATGGAGAAGAGCAGGTCGTCGCATACCGAGGCCAGTGCCAGTTCCCCGGTAGCTGTGTCCAACGGTGGGGCGTCGCTGCCCGAGTGGTGCTCCTCGCCATTGTTGGCATTGTTGATTGGGCTCTGATCCAGGTCCTCACCCAACACGTTGACTGCCAGCAGGGAGATTTGACTTGTGGCATTGAACTCGTTGCCCTGGACTCCGATAAGGCGCAGCTTCAGGTGCGTACCCCTTCTGGGACTTACAGTGACGCTCTGCAGCTCCCTGGACTTGTAGTTGGTGTAGGCATTGTCCGCCAGGGCCACGAAGCCAAGGAAATCAAAGTACTGCGACGACGGTGTGCTGGGCAAGGATTTTGGCGAATAGTGCAGCCAGAGCTCCACTTTCTCAGCTGTGAAGGCAGGTTCTTTAGGTTTAATTTGAAACTAGAGGTTTACTACGTTTGGACTTACGTATGAGATACTGGTGGGCCAGAAGTTGGATGCGATAGATCTTGGCAGGCTGGTGGAAACGGAGGATTATGTCATGGGTGGTGAGTGTGCTGTCGGGAGCACTCCGCCAGCCGTGAACAGTGGGTCCATGCGTGTTAAGCTCGCTGGCCGGAAAGGAAACATCCTCGTCTAGACAGTCGTAAAAAAGTATCAAGTCAGCATTATTTGTGGGGTCTAAGAGCGGCCAATCAGCAGGTGACACATGGCTCTCTTTAACACCTGATATCACATTCCAATTCTCTTTCGCACTTTGAGCCTCCCACCTCGCACATTTAAGAAATTTAAATACAGTTGTGGTCGAAATAATAACATCATAGTTTGTCAAAGTGTTTAAACAATTTTAAAATATATATAGCAGTAAAAATTAAGAAACTTATTATGTTTTTTAATTAAATTACATCGTGAGGTATCCTAAACCATGTTACTAATCAAAAATATGTGAATAATCAGTCAGTTTTCATACTGTCACACATCTTTTTAGCATCGTTATAAGAAAATTAAATAATAAACATCAAAGAAACATTAAAGAACTTTATTATTTGCCCCACAACTGTATGGCTCTATCTCACTTGTCTTGCTCTCATTCTACGTATCACTGCCATACTCTCTCTCTGTGTTTCGTATTTAAGCAGAGACAAGTCGAACCGCGAGTTTAGTCGTCACTCAGTCGTGTTTTTGGAGTAAACTATTCTACGCTTCGTAGCCAAATCTATTTGCTATCTGATAGTATAAACAACTATCAGATATTTAGCTGAATTGTATTAAAAAGTCATAAATAAAATAAAGTAATAATAATGCCGGAGTGTTACACTGGCGCCACCGCCTGGCTGCAAATCCAGAGCCTGCTGAACAGCATAAACCACATGCTGATCTTCCTGGTGGCCGCATTCTTCTTCGTCCTGGCACGCAGCCTGGACTTCAAGGACACTGCCATGCATATGTTCATGACTGGCGTCGGAGTGAGTACGACGATAAGCGTGTAATCACTATGCTTCGATTTGGATAGTGAACATGCAACGTCACTTGCCATGCTATCTTATCGAACTATCGTCTAAGAAGGCTTTCCCTGCTCTCGACAGTTCCACGTCCTAATCGCCCAGGCCATGATGTCACACTACAAAGTTAATCCCGTCACCCGTTGGCTGTCACACCGCAACAAGTCGCGATTCCATGCCATCCTACAAATCGTGGGCGGCTCCATGGTGCTGTTGGGGGGAATCGGAAAGTTTTCGAACAAGGATGTGCACTTTAACACCTGGCACGGACGAGTGGGTAAGAGTCAACAGACAGGATGACTGACTCTCCATCCTCCAGAGTCCTAATAACAATTGACAAATTTCAGGCGCTGCTGCTACCTTTGGTTGTGCGGCCAGCATCGTTGGCGGCTTTGTTAACTACTTCCAACCTAAGTTCGCTTTGAAGTTCTTCCCTCCATCGGAGCTGCGCTTCCGTCATAACTTGTTTGGCATGCTCTCCTTCAGCTTGGGCATGGGAGCCATCTATCTGGGCTACTATTCCAAGTTCTTTACCAAGTTTGTGGACAACGACTTTATTCCAGGCATGATGCTGGTCACTGCGCTGGTGTATGTGCTCACCCTCATCTCGCCGGTCCTCTCCCTGGTGACTAAACTCAGGTATAGGTCTAAGAGGAAGACAGAGAAGCAAGTCCAGTAGATCCTGGGCAGGGGGACGAGGCAGAGACCACTGAGGCTAACAGGACTTTGACAGTACAAAAATAAAGAGCTTGGCGCCTCGCCAAATATAAATCTATGGCCGCAACTCTAATTGAATATGCAGACGAAAGAAGAGGCGATATACAACCGGCAATCTGTCAATAATATAATGAAAAATTATGGCCATAGTCGTTGCAGTGGCTTATTTCCCTCCACGGAGGTAATGGTCCATGCAAAATCGGCAGATGCTGTGACAAATTGTGACAGATTGTAAGCCAACTAGGCTGGAATTAAATAGCTTGCTTATATTCCTATATTGAATCCTAACGTCCTGGCGCACTAGGCGTATGCGTGACTTATCGATTTCTCAAGTGCAATGAAGTTGCGAAAGGAGGGGACGGGGACAGGGATAACAGAGTGCTTTTTTGGTCAACTCCAGCCAGAACTATAAATAAAATAAATAACGAAAAAAGAAAATCATATAATATTGAAAATAAATGCAAAACAAAAATAAAGAGCTTATAAATTATGCACATTTCCTGTTTGTTTGTTTACCTGAGGCGAATACAACGTTGAACGGTATTTTTTTGGCCATTCCGGCGACGTAAAAAACCCACGACAATGCAGGGGCTCACCACTCGCAAATTCCCGACTTCCGCTTGCACATTGAGCTACAATTTAATATCGCGCTGATCAAGAACGACTAAACGTAGACAGGAAATTCCTGCACAAAATCACAGAGCCAGGCCTAAACCGTTTGGCCAACCAATCGATAGCAATTTGTCTATCGGTGTAGAATCATCGAATCGCACGCCATCAGCTGTTTTACGTTTGGCATTTAACAACACTGCCGTAATTGGTATTAGAATTATTTACATGGTTTCAAAAGAAATTTATAGCCATGCCAACAAATGCTCACAAATACAGCATTCTGCTGCCCACCTACAACGAAAAGGATAATTTGCCAATTATAATATGGCTAATTGTGAAATACATGAAGGCAAGGTGACAAGCGGCTCTCTAAAAGGCTCAAAAACAGCCATTGCAAGTTTACCTTTTGCAGCGGATACGACTACGAGGTGATTGTAATTGACGACGGCAGTCCGGATGGAACGCTGGACGTGGCCAAGGATCTTCAGCGCATCTACGGTGAGGATAAGATTGTGCTGAGACCTCGCGGATCCAAGCTGGGATTGGGCACGGCATACATCCATGGCATTAAGCACGCAACTGGAGACTTTATAATAATCATTGACGCCGACTTGAGTCATCATGTGAGCATAGATAACAAAGTAAAACTGACGTGGTAATGCATAATTGTCCTTCTGCTCTAGCCCAAGTTTATACCGGAATTCATAAGGCTCCAGGAGAGCGGCGATTACGACATTGTGTCGGGCACTCGATACGCTGGAGATGGCGGCGTCTTTGGCTGGGATTTTAAGCGTAAGCTCATCTCGCGCGGCGCAAACTTCCTGTCCCAGGTGCTGTTGCGACCCAATGCCAGCGACCTGACTGGATCATTCCGCCTGTACAAGAAAGACGTGCTGGAGAAGTGTATTGCCAGCTGCGTGTCGAAGGGCTACGTTTTCCAAATGGAAATGCTGGTGCGGGCGCGCCAGCATGGCTACACCATTGCCGAGGTGCCTATAACATTTGTGGACCGCATCTACGGTACCTCCAAGCTTGGGGGTACCGAAATCATCCAGTTTGCAAAGAATCTGTTGTATCTGTTTGCCACCACATAAAAAAAAACTAGACCTTGTCCGGCTGATGAGTAGATTTTTGAAGAGTTTTAATTTCTTTGGATTTCCTTTGCTTTGTTTTGTACATTTGGTAAGATTTGTTCAAAGAATTTGTTCATACAACTAATGAATTATGCATGAGAAATTGTTTGCCGTATTTATAATAATCCAGAGATCGTTCTCCTGGCTTACATTTCATTTATAATTTGAATAATGATAGCTAGCTTTAATTGATTTAATTACTCAAGTCAAAAATTTTGTGCTGGTTGTCGGGATTGCCGTACAGAGTGCCGCCGCAATCGTCCTCCAGAGCGTCGCCCGATCCGCTGCCATAATTCTTAAGGGCCAGAGTCAGCAGTGAATTGCGATCCTTGAGGGCCAGCACCACGAAGGCTCCATTAGGCAGTATCTCGCTGGTGCTCACCTGAGCCGGTGGCTTGAAAACGGCCAGGGATTTAGCTGTGTAAAAAGAGAGCAATGAAGACTCCAGTATAAAGATTGCCAGAGATTGTCTCACCAGAATTGAGCTCCCACATGCGAATGGCGCCGTCACGACCCTCCTTGTCGTACGAGAGCAGAACCTTGCCCAGCGGATCCAACTTTAGGAAAGTCACAGGGGCATTATGACCGATGAGAGTGCTTTTGCAATTGCCCGTGACTAGGTCCCATATCAGGATCTTAGCATCTTCCAGGCCGGCTATGACGCAGGCATTGACCTGGGAGATTGCCAGTGAAACTGTGTTGCAGCTGGGCTTCCACTTCTTGAACAGAGTGCCGCTCTGCAGGTCGTACACCACAATAAAGTTGGGAGTTGTTGGCTCGTTCAACTCCTTGGCCACCACGCAGACGTAGGAGCCCTCGTGGGTTATCGCCGAGAGTGAGGTGAGGAAGTCATGGTGCGGGATTCGGAGGTCATAGAGCAGCTTCCGCTGCGAGAGGTGCCAAACGAGCAGAGGGAAGGGTTTTTGGGTCTCATCGCCACAGACCAAAATTCTGGAATTCAAAATTGGATTTAAAAAACTTTATAAATTTTAGAATTTGGTTTAAATTACCGTCCATCGCCGGAGACAAGCAGGGAGTTGAGGAAGCGATCTTCGCCTGCCTTAAAGGTGGTTACACAGTCACCCGACTCTAGGTTCATCAGGTTGACGTACATGCGGTTCCGGGATAGGCACACCAAGTGGTTCTGGTCGTGCAGTCCAAAGTATGGCATTTTCTGGTTCATCACTCCCTTTAGAGTAACCTGTGTGTTGAATACAAATTATTAAATATAATGGTATAAAACTCCTAACTAAAACCCACCTTAAACTTGCCCTCGTCCAGATTAATGACACGAATCTCGCGACGACAAAGTACTGCCGCCTCGTAGCTGCCCACGGGACACATGGCAGTCGGCTGCTGGATGCCCTGCAGCTCTCGAATTCGGCAGCAGTTCTTCACATCCCAAATGCAGATCTCAGCTCGCTCCGTGGACAGCGAGGCAACATAACAACCGGGCTGGGGAAGATTCATTAGGACGTCGTAGCCCTTGACGGTGGAGGTCGCAGTGGGAGCTTCACCCTCGCCATCTCCTGTCGCCGGAGCTTCATCTGTCCGATTGCCGTTCTCGGCATCCAGGTCGGCGTTGAGAATCTCGAGGAAAGCAAACTCCAGCTCGTTTGTGCACTCCCACCACGAGCGTATTTTCTCATCGTCCTTGAGCTCCGGTGATTCCCTGAAGGACGTCTTCAAATAGTACTTCATCAGCGTGTAGAACTGCTGTCCGTCGTAGCTCAGTTCGTGGAGATACTGCTCGAGGAATCGCTTGAGGAAGTGAATGTGGACATATTCGGATGTGGAATCGTCGCCGCCGGACTTGGCCAGCCAGACGGCCTGCAGAATGTCGTTTAGCAGGTGATCTGGCCCGGTGGCATGCACCTTGTTGGCAATCCACTGTAGATCCGTAAAGTAAAAGCAGTTGAAGAGTATGTCGATCTTGTGCGGCGCCGGCTTGTCCTCGATCACGGCACAGAAGTGATGATAAGGCAGTTTTAAGTACTTTTGGTAATTGTAGCTGAATATGAAAAAGGGTTTACTATTTAATTAACAAGTTATAATAATTTTAGTAATTAGTAATTAGCAGGTAATACTCACGTGTTGACACCCTGGCTACCCTTGAACTCGCTGTCCTGCCGGTCGAAGTAGTCCCGCAGCGCTTCATGTACCAGCCACTGCTTCTGCGCGTACCTCGCCAGGACCGCTCGTCCAAAGCTCCTGTCTGCTATCCTAATATTCTTAAGACCTAATAGCATTGGTCCCATCAGCCAGCAGAACTTTGACCAGATCTTAAAGGCGACCTGCGCCTCCACCTGCGTCATCTTCTGGAAAACGCCCAGGCAGTCACTCTCACGGATGCCCCAAGGCGATAGCCGTACGATCAGCAGCAGCAGTTCCACCTGATCGGTGGCAAACTTGGACTCCAGCACCTGCAAAATTCTTCCGGAGATGTCACCGATCTCGCTGATTGGCTGCGCCACATGTCCCAGCCAGGCAAGCCACCACAGAGACTTGGCGTGATAGGGTGTCTTGCCGTGCAGTGTCTTCCACTCGTCGGGCAATTTGAGCGCCCCATTGGCCGCGTAGAAGTCGCCGCCGCCGGAGCTAAGGATATCGTGCCATTGACGCTCCGTAAACTGGCGGACCCGCAGGAAACAGCGCTGTGGTATGCCCAGTTGCGCCAGCGCGGCGAGCATATCAAAGCCGTCTCCTCCAGCAGTGCTGTCCGCGTTATCTTCGCTCTCCTCCGCCAGCTCGCTGACGGTAAGGATCAGCTTGGCACTGCCCAGCTGCAGGGGTAGCCAATCGAGCGTCTC
This sequence comes from Drosophila truncata, assembly GCA_008042515.1. Taxonomy (NCBI): domain Eukaryota; kingdom Metazoa; phylum Arthropoda; class Insecta; order Diptera; family Drosophilidae; genus Drosophila; species Drosophila truncata. The sequence continues at coordinate 27,691 of VNJQ01002972.1, read as the reverse complement.
ATCCCGCTGCAGCTCATCCACACCGTCTATGATCAGGACGAAAAAACGCTGCTGCCGATCCAAAATCTCGCGTATCACACCGGCGTAGGCCTCCAAGGTCTGCGGGAAAACAGGAATTAGCGTATTCTGACAGTTTATCCTGCTAATGACTTCTCTTACGTGTGGAACTTGGCATTGATGACCCGTCTCCAGAACTGACATCTGGTTGGCCATTGAGCCCAGCAACGAGGTGAGATCCGAGGACCGGGCACTGAGATTGGCATATCTTAAAGACAAACATTAAATCGTTAGATTGCTCATAAACTGATTATAATTAAATAATATATTTAATACCTAAGTATAAGCTGTGCTTCCGGTTTCCAGCGGTGCACATTCTCCATGATCTTGGACACCAGGACACTCTTGCCGCTGCCCCTGGCACCGGACACGACCAGGGGCTGGACGGTGCTGTCCCGTATGTAACGCTTAACGTCGTTCATAATGTCGAAGTTGGCCGAGTTCTGGGCAAGCAGCTTTGAGTAGTGGCCCACCAGCTGCAGTTCCTCGAGCAGCACCCGATCCACGCCCAGCGTGTTGTAGGGAATGCTGCTCTTCAACTGGTGCTCCTCGAAGATTCCGGCCAGTGCCTTGTCCAGTAGGCTTTCAATTACCGCCGACAGTTCCTCGTCCAGGATGCTCATCGTGGGCAGCAGCCGGATGAGATTCTTCTCGCACAGCTGACTCTTGAGCTTCGAATAGACGCGGCTGATCCGGCGCTGCACTTCCAACTCTAACTGGCTGCTGTTTTCCGGCGCTCGCGCTACCTGACCAGTTTGGATCCAAATGCAGCGCTTGGCTAGCTCTTGGCTCATCAGCACGGTATTGTTGATCTCCTGCTCCACCACAGTGGTCAAATAGGAGTCCTTGACGTCCTCGGAGAAGAGTCGCAGCAGCACAGCTAGAAGCTCGTTTAGCTCGCCGTTTGCCTGGCCGGAATACGGGTCCACCTGCTGAGCGTGGAGACGATGGCACATCGGCTGGTACGAGTTGTCGATGGTGTACCACTTTTCCAGTAAGAGACGCTCTGCCTCGCTGGCGGTGCCCAGCACCGAGGTGAAGTCCTGGCTCTCGATAGTCAGCGGCAGCATCGGAGTGCCCAGTGTGGCGCCCAGGAACAACACGGGCACAATGTACGCTCCGGCTGAGTGGCGCGTGATCTCGCACAGGCAGTTGGCCGCCTCCTCGTGCCCACCCTGCGCCTCCAGGGGCGTTTGGGTCCAACGCTTGACCTCCTGCAGGCGGGAAAAGTCCTTCTTGGCATTGCCATTCCCTGGCTCTGTCTCGGGCTCGCTGTCATGGACATCGGCGATAATGAAGTCGAAGCCACGGCTTTGGCACTTGCTCTTGAAGTGTTTGTACAAACTATGGACAACGCGCTTGTGCTTTTTGTATTCGGTGCTGTTGTCGGCCAGGATGTACACCACGATTTTCTTGTCCCGCTCGATCTTGCGGCCAGGTGGCGGCTTGCCCTGCAGCACGCTCAAGTTCCCGGCAGCGGGATTGGCATTGGCCACATCACTGGGCGCCTGCGCCCCCTGCGGTGTGGTGGTATTTGAATCTGTTGATATCAATACTTGTTAGTTTTGGTTTTATTTGAAAATATTGAATATATTTAAACCCTTGTATATTCACCTTTATCTGCTCCACTGGTCTTTCCCAGGGCTGTCGGTGGCTGATGGTTCTGATGGTCCTGAAGTTGATTGCCATTGGCCTCCGGCAAAGGAGTGACATCCGGCAGCGCCTCCACAGCCGCTAGGGGAGCGCGCTTCTCATCGCCGGCATTGGACTCAGAGGAGATCAAGTCCTTCTTGTCCGCCTCCTGGTAGGGAGGTGAGCTGCAATCACAACGAAATTAGTTTTAGTTTAGGGAATCGTTTTCTTTGAAATTTCAAGTACTCACTCGTCTGACTTCTCGGAGGCACTGTCCTTGTCCTTCTTTTTCTTTTGGCCGGAACTGCACACGTTGCCCATGACGCTCTTTTACTCGATTTCCTCGTCTTTAAATTACAATTGACTATTGATGTCCTGCAATAAAATCACAGAGATTCGTTTAATTGGGTACAGATTTTCAGAGTTAAAATGTTTTTAAAAAATAAGATTATTTCTATAAAATCGGTCTAAGAACCGTACACAAATTTCATTGATAAATTCACTAATCTTTCTCATAGAAGAAAGGCTTGACAGGAAGTTTAAATTCCTGTTCCTACCCAAAATTTCTTGTAAAGGACTTTATCTGTCTGTTTGTTTTTAATAGTGAGAATAAATCTAGCCACTGGATGTGATGTGTACCTCATTCTTTCTAAGTAAGATTAGTTTAGGGATCTGCGAGACAAGCATTTATAAGAAGATTTAGCTTAAGGAGACATAGAGGAAAGTCCTTTATAATTTAACAAAAATAAAGAATAATAAAATAAATAATAATATACTTAGTAATTTTATAAGTTTATCACAAATTTCCAAACGTTTTAATGCTTTATCAAAGCCTCACAGCTGTTATAGATTCTCTGAGATGACATTATCGATTTATAGGCACTACAAAAACTTAAAATTCACACTGGAATGACTTGAAAAAGATTTATCCTTAAAGCACTTAATCTATATAATTGTCTCGTAATCATTGTGATTAATATTTGATGAATTCTCTGTGTAATTTTCATTTTTTCCACAACAGGTCAATGACAAAAACAAAGTGCTTGGGGAAACGGAACACATCCTGGAAAGGAGCGAGTCCTAGGAAGAGGGAGAGCACACTAGAGAGAGAGAGAGAGCGAGAGAAATTATGAGAAAGAGAGCGAGAAAAGCTCTAAAGAACGAACGCATGCTCGCTGGTGGAACTTTTATAGAGATTTTCTGCGTTTGAATTGGCATTGGCGTTAATCAAGTGGTCCGAGTGAACACTGAACTGGCCCGGGTGGTGGGTGGTTAGGTGGTTGGATGCCTGGCGGCTGGTGGCTGGTCGCTGGGTGGTGGATGGTGGGTTCCGATGGGTCTGGGTCTGGGTCTCGTCTCGGATTTATTGCGGGCAATGCGCTTGGCTGGATTTTTGTGTACACGCTTGAAAATTGTTGACGCGCGAGACCCTCTCCCTCTGGCTCTGGCTCTGGCTCTGGCTCTTGCATCTCTCTCTCTGGCATATAGATGCTAAATACGAGTGTTCCTTTAGTTAAGTATTTATTTATTGGATATCAAAATATTTTCAATCGCCCCCGAAATGGCGCACATCTACACACTTTTCGTCTTTGGCGTCCAATTTTGATTTTGTTGGGGGGGTTGGGAAAAGGAGAAAAGCGCTAAAAATAAATCCCACTATATACAGAGTATATATGCCTTTGAATCGCGCAGTTCTTCGACATTTTGTCGCAGCGCAGGAATTTCGAAAATGTTCAATATCAATTAATTTGGTATCGAAACTGAAGAACATATTTTCGGTCGCGGTCTCTCCACCGCAGATGTCACATTTGCAGCGCATTCACACATACGCTGTGCTCCTCAGCAGTGTGTATGCCTCGTTTCGAGTTGGTTATATTTTAGATTCGCATTTTAATACACAATTTTTTGCTGGCTGGCACACTTACTTTTCTTTACGCGCTTTTCATATATGCGCCCCGAACCCGAACCCGATCCCGACCCCGCACTCCCGCTGGCAAACGGAATCTAAAACATTTTCCACCCACTGCACTTGCACTTTGCTCAATTAATTGCTTAATCAAATTGTTTGTTACACACTCGCCGCGAAGACATTTCGTCCGGAAAAGTGTATATTTTGTGTGCGCTCGGTTCGGTTCTCTATCTTTTTTTTTTTTTTATTGGCTGCGCGCCTCGTTTTCCCAGCAGCTTTTTTCCTTTTCCCGCAGCTGTGCGTGTGCGATGTCGTCGTGCTCGGCGCTGTGCGTTTTCACCGCTTCTGAATCCGTCCGTCGAGCGTTGGAAAATCTCTCTCGCCAGCGAGTGCGTGAAGTGAAAGCTATGGAGGAGCTTTCCGCCAACCGCCATTGTAGGCAGCTTTCCTACGAGGGCTGCAAACTGTTTGAAATTAACGAGCAGAGTACCGTTAGGCGGAAACGCCATGTTGTTGATAATGAAAATGGAAAGTAGAAATGGTGGCTTAATTAACAAGTAATATTAGCGGAGAATTAAACTAATGGAATTGTTATTTATTTTTTTTTATTAAATTTATATTAGCTTTATGCTAATTGAATTTATGTTTCAGGAAAAAGGCTCATTGGTTTTACATCTGTGGAAAGGCGCCTAAAAGCAGGCCCTTAAATATTTTACGTTCAAACTTTTCTGAAACATGTTTGGAATTAAATCTTACTATACTATTAGTTGTTTATTGGAAAAACAGGCGAAAATATAAGAATGTAAGAACAATATGTAATAATAATATGCATAAAGGAAACGGATTTTTAATATTTTAATATAATACTTCTTCAACACAATTTCGAGAAATTATTTTAAACCTATATTTGTAATTAATATGATATTAATATTTTTATATTAATGTTAGTATTAAATGTAGAAATATAAACATATAAATTTATAATTTAGAATAAAATTTTATTTTAAAATACATACGAAATAGTTTGTTTACAAAAAATTACCCAGATCAAAAAAAAAAACCTTTTTAAAAAGAAGATAAGCATAGAAAAATTAAATAAATGAAATGAAAATAAATAAATAAATTATAACAAAAAATGTATTTTAAAAAGGAGATAAGATTAAAAGAAAAAAAAATCATGTAGCGCCAAATAGATAAACCTTCCAATATTGTTTATGCAATTATCCTTATGATTTACTCAAAACATTGCCTTTTCTCTCTCCCATTAAAATTCAAAGGACCAACCACCAATCGAGAGCTGTCAAAGTGGGTGCTGCTCGCCTGATCTGTCAGAAGTGAAAAAGGCAAAAGCAGCTGGACTGGCTGCATTTCGTTTCTTTACCTCAACGTGACAAGTCTCGGGACGCGGAACTCTGGCCTTGGTCTACGAAAAAAGTTTATAATAAATTTTCCCTTTAACGAGGAATTTTCGATTCAGCAGCTAAGATGCTGTAAAGCAGAGCCAGTTCTGCGAAAAGGGGAAAATCAAACAGGAAAACCCAACTAAATAATATCAAAATGAATAGGTTGCTGCTGCAGTGTTTGGTGACCACCATTCTGGTCTACAAAGGTACATCTATGGGTTATAATACCAATCTAAAACTGGGCTGATAACTCTGCATTCAAACTTAAAAAGATAACTAAACTGGAGAACTGAAGGATAATAATAATCTTAGATTTTTGTTAAGAATTCTCCAAAATTGCCAAGATGAAAAATGTATATGCTGCGTGGGATTATATAAGCTGGAGGCCAGTGCGCAGGCTCTAAAAGAGTCTGGCACCCAACCATCTGACATCTGGACCAGGCATCGGGGGAAATAGGTCAATGTTTTTGCCAGCACGCGAGGCACACAAAGCAAAACAGACGCGAATCCGTAACCAAAACAGAAACCCCAACAAGGGGTGGCTTCTGTTCTTGGCACGGAAAGGGGGTTTGTTTTTCTTTTAAGATGACTAACAGCTGTGATTTGTGTTTGTGCTTTTAGTGACATCCGTGCCCACCAGCACAGTGAGTACCAGCCTGCAGACCACCTCGGAGATACCGCAGCAGGATGATGACGACGATGACTGGGAGGAGGATGACGATTCCCTGGAGTCTGATGACGATGGACGCGTCTACAAAAATCCCCGTAACTCACCCTCTTCCGAGTGTCCGCGAGACGAGGAGCAGGCCACACTGCTGGGCCAGAAATGTCTAAGAAAATGCTCCTCCGACGAGGACTGCAAAAGCAAGAAGAAAAAGTGTTTGTGCGATGGCGTCTGCGGTAACTCTTGCATCAAGCCGGGTAAGTGTCTAAGACTAGGAAGAGTTAAACTTATATTAATTTCTGTCCCTGCAGATCGTGAATGTCCTGAGCTGGCGCAACCCAGCCTGGGTCAGGTCACTGTGGCTGGAAGGCATTTTGGAGCACGAGCCTCGTACGCCTGTCCCCACGACTACCATGTGGTGGGTCTGCAAAGTCGGCTCTGTCAGGCGGATGGCAATTGGGCGGGTGCTGAGCCAGCTTGCAAGCAGAACAGTAAGTGGATGCCCCCAAAATATACTTTTAAAAATTCCCTAAAATAAATGGAATTATTTTCAGTTTACTGCCTGAAGCCGCCACAGATTGAACATGCCCGAAACTCAGCGCTGCCGGAGCAGGAGACCTTTGATCTGGACTCCACAGTTCAGTATCATTGTCACACCGGCTATGTGACCAATGGCTTTCCGCGGGCCAAGTGCCTGGCCATCGATAACCAGGCCAGTTGGTATGGACCCGACATTCAGTGCGAACGTGAGTGGATTGCTCGAGAGTCCCATGGCATTGCCACTAATTTTATTTTCTGTTTGAGACTACAGCTCGTTCCTGTGGCCAGCCGCCGGATCCGGCATATGGATGGCATGCCGGGGAGTGCTACACCTACGGATGCAAGATCACCTACAACTGTGGAACGGGCTACGAGCTGGTGGGCAAGCATGAGCGCTACTGCCAGTCGGATGGCTCCTGGACGCCCAAGGAGCTGCCCACTTGTGTCTGTGAGTATTGCGGTGATGCGTGTAGAGCTTGTAACCGAACCTCTGAACCTCTGACCTTTGAAGCGGATAGCGCAAACGTAACCACCACCCCAGCGACCATTTGAGTTGCCAACTAATTAGAGATGGCGAGGGCACAGATCCGAATCTGAAATCTGAAATCCGATATCCGTAACCCGAAACCGAAACTGAAACCGTGTTAAAAAGCGTACTTTGGTCAGGGCCCAAGGTCTCCAGATGGAGTCCTCTGCTCCTGTTAACCACACACATTCTCTCTCTCTAAAAACGATATGATCTAGCGTTATCCATAGATTGTTCAAATTTTATGCAATACATTGTTGTTGTTGTTGGCCTATTAATGTTGATTGAATGAATAAATAAAAGTTACCGCAAATCTTGAGCAAAACAAAACAAAATAAAACAAAGCAAAATAAACCAAAAAGAAATTGAATCAAAAATTGAAACCGAATCTCTAAAGTTGTTTTATTTGGTGGAACTCGATTGCGAGCGCGGCTTCCAAAGATTTGTGGTAACTTTTAGCAAGCTTCCTGTGCCAAAAAAAAGTCCTATGATATCTTTGCTTCCTTCCTTTTGCCCTCCAGTGGTCACCTCGGTGGTGTGTCCCACGCCAGAGAACCCCAAGAATGGCAAGGCCACCTACACCACGCTGGCCTACAACTCGGTGGTCAGCTACGAGTGTCGCTATGGCTACACACTTGTGGGCGAGAGCTCCAGTCGCTGCGGAGCGGATCGCAAGTGGAGCGGGACCCTGCCCACCTGCAAGGGTAAGTAAAACAGAATTAATTAATTTAATTTAATTATTAAATCTAAAAATTATTTTCACAGAAATCAATTGCGGACATCCTGGAGTTCTATACAATGGCTGGATTGAGAACATCGAGGCGGGCACTGGTCTAGGTGCTAGCATTATCTTCCGCTGCCAGCCGGAAATGATGATCAATGGCCTGGGCTCGAGCGTCTGCCAGATTGACGGACGATGGCGTAACACCTTGCCCGAGTGCCTGGCGCCTTGTGTGGTGCCCACCATCTCACAGGGCAATGTATATCCCATCGAGATAACTACCGATGAGAATGGAACAACAATAATCCATCCGCCTACGACCACAACACAGTCACCAACGCAAACCCAGAGTTTGGGTGGAGTGGAAAAGGTTAAACATGGCACGGCGCTGGAAGTGAAGTGCGATGAGAACTACGAATTCCCAGTATCACTGCTCAGTCCGCCCACCTGCAACAATGGCACCTGGAGTATTATTCCTCGCTGCATTCCGGCCAGGTGCAAGAGCATGCCTCGTCCCCCGAAGCATGGCATGGTGATGGCCCCCAAGACAGAGCACGGCATGAAGGCGCGCTTCAAGTGCAAGGATGGCTTTAAGTTGGTCAGTCCCGAGGGCAAGGATGTTACCGATCCCCATGACTATGTGCTTACCTGTTCCTTTGGCAATTGGACTGGGGAGACGCCCAAGTGTGACGAGGTTTTCTGCTCCTTTCCGGGTTATATACCCAACGGCAAGGTCCTGCTCGTGGGCAACATGGGACTCTATGACTATCGGCCGTATGTGAAGAAGATTGTTAACAACAAGCAAATTATGTACGACTGCGACAAGGGATATGTTCTGGAGGTAATCTGGGAAAATCTGAAATCTTTAAGGATTGTGATATTTTCGGGGTACTTTTTATTCATCCTTCAGGTGGGTCCACCAGGTGCCACTTGTGTGGGCGGTAAGTGGCGTCCCCTGGATCTCCCCCAGTGTCTACTGGGTCAGCATCCCCGCCTTCGTTGGAATCGCCGCAGACGTCGATCACTGCAAATCCGTCAGCTGAGATCCATGTACCTGTTGCGTCGTCAGCGACAGTTGCAAAGGGAATTGGTTGAGAATCAAAAGTATCTTCAAGCGGGTAAGTTACCGAATGAGATAACCGATAGTTCATGTATTTATTATTATTTCCCAACAGTAAACTCTCACATTCAGGAGTCGAATCACCGCAACAAGCGCAGCGCTAGTCCCTATCCTGGTCCACGTCCTCATCCCTCAGATCTGGACCTGGCTTACTCCAAGTATTACCAAAAAATCAAGGAGCGCTACCAGCGTTATGTGCGTAAAATACTTGGCCATGACAGAATCTACGAGAAGCTGCACTTCCAAGACGCCAGGGGTCATAACCTAAATGCTCACGATGGTGGGCAGGTGATGATGCGGGGAAAATCCAACTTCAGGGACTTTGAGGTTGGTAATAATTACCGCGCTGGTATCAGTGCCGGAGGAGGTGGAGTCGTTCCCCTGCCCAATATCAACCAGGTCTCCCGGAATCATGTGGGTCATGTGGATCGCAGTACCAATGAAGCGCCTTTGGGCAACGGTTCACCGCCGGAAACATCGCGCAACTACCATGTCAATGCCACTAGATCGTACATCGAACACTTGAAGTCACAAATTGTCCGAAGAAGGCGTAAACGCAGCTCTAGCATCGGACAGGCACCTCCGCCATCGGTGGCCACTCTTCCGGATGGCGAAGTGGACAGCAGTGATGGCGGAGAGTCCGGAAAGGGAGGCAATGGCAAGCGATTACGTGGTCCCTGCGAGGATCTGGATTGGGACTCCTTCGGTAACGTAACTGTCGTTCGACCGGGCAAGGCTCCTGGCCGAAATGCCGTGGGCATTATGTTGCAGTTGGAGTGCAACGCCGGCTTTAAGCTTAATATCAAAGGTGAGAATGCCACGGCACGATGCATTCGGGGAATTTGGAAACCGGAGACACCGAAGTGTCTGTCTGCTCCGTGCTTGGTGCCTGCTGTAGAGCATGGTCAGTACTACAAGGTGGAGTCGCACACGAAGCAGCTCAGTGACAAGCCATCGTTGCCGCCAGTCTCCACCTACGAGGAGATTCAGTCCAACGAGTTTATTACTCTGGAGTGCGAGGATGGCTTTAATATACAGGTGAGGTTTGGCAACAAAAACTATTGAGTATTTTAAATACATTTTCTTGATATTTTAGGGCTCGGCTCAGCTACGATGTGCCCATGGCTCCTGGTCGGTGAATGCATTTTCAGAATGCACCTCTGTACCCTGCACGCTGCCCAACATTCCAGGTGTCATCTATGATGTAAGACTTAGATTTATCTCAATCAGCTTTTGGTCAATCAATTATCAAACATTCATTATAGGGTGGCTATCGAGCAGGTCTAACCATTGGCCATGGCAGCACCGTAAATGTTCGCTGTGAAACTTCCACGAATGCCAATCCCATTGAAATGTCTTGCCACAAGGGCATCCTCACCCCACCCAGTGTTCCTTGTGAGTCAGGATTGCGTAAATCTCGCGAGGAGTTGGAGCATACCACCGCCGCGCCACATCCTCCCAATGCCAAGGCAGAGCACAACGAATTGGACCACGATCACGATCATCACGACAACAGTACGGATGAGCACGACGACATGAAGATGTGTGGACCGCCAAGTCTTACGGACGGAGCCCTGGTCTATAAGTGAGTGAGGGTTTTGCCCGACTTAAGTTTGTTTTAATCCTTTGAATACCTCAAGGAACCCTGAGCATCCAGAACTGGATGGTGCCTATGAGAGTGGAACGGAGATCTTCTTTAACTGCATTCCAAATGCAGCCGGGGACCGGCAGACCTGGCGCATCATCTGTGACAATGGACTGTGGATTGGAAGATCTTACAATTGCGGTAACTTATGGCTTAATTTTTAATTTAAATAATTTATAATATTTCCTATTATTTGCTTTACCCAGAAAATGGAACATGTGTGTTTAGAAACAACGAGGCCAATGTGGTCAGCTTTTACAATGACCTAGAGATTCGTGAAGATGTTGTGGATTTTCCACCAGGAGCCACAATCATTTCCAGGTGAGTTTTGGGTAAATAAACCAAATTCTTTCAGAGTTTTCTTCAGCCTGTTTAATCCCTCAGGTGCGTTGATATTGGCAAGTTCTCGATGATGGGCAGCCATGAAAGGACCTGCATTCACTCGGAATGGACAAACACGAAGCCCGTGTGCTCAGGTCTGAACCAGGAGAATGACTATGCTAGTGGGTATTCTTTACTTGATGATCTGCTAACTGCTATATGCACTTGTTAATCCTTTATCTTACTTTCCAATGCAGTGGAGAAGGCGCCAACCATTTTATTCCGCCACCAGAATGGACCCATTGCCCAGAGTAATGATGGCAAGCTGATTGTTTATCCAGGCACCACTTTGCACATGGAGTGCCTGTGGATGAGGCGCTTTGGCAATCCCAAGTGGAACGTCAGTCACACGCACAAGTGGGTATCGGTTAATTGGGTTTTGATTACTTTTAAAAAAATTTCCAATTGCATTTCAGCTTGAATTTAGGCTAAAGGTTTTCTTATTTGCAAAGATATTCTTTATAAGATTACAGAGATATATATATGGGGGGACCTATAAAAATGACTCTTTCTCTCCTCTGAAGCTTAGCTCTTCTAATATAAATCCGTGTGTCTTGCAGGAACTACACCGAAGGCTGGGTGACAGAGGCAGACGCAGGCAGGGATTCAACGCTGGAGTACCGCCTGAGCATCATCGATGCGGCCAGCGATGACACTGGTTTTTACTCGTGCATGACACCGGCTAGGCATGAACATGCCGTTGAGGTGGTGGTAAAGGAGATCAATTGCCCGGAAATCCCCATGCGACGCGGCCTGATCGTGAATACGAACGACACCAAGCTGAGCACACGAGCGCTGTTGTCCTGCGCCAATGGCAACTCGTTGATTGGCGCCTCGGAGCTGTTCTGCCTGCCGAGTGGCAATTGGAGCGCACCGTTGCCGGTTTGCGAGAGCGTCGAGTGCGGCGACATCCCGCTGGGGAACAACGCGAGCTCGCCGCGCGTCTCCGTGCTGTCGCGCGAGGTGGGCGGTCGGGCGGCCTTTTCGTGCGCCTCCGGGTATGGGCTGCGCGGCCCCTCGGAGGCCATATGCAATCCTACGGGCGAATGGTCAGCACCGCTGCCCACCTGCGTGGAGGTGCAGTGCGACAACCCGGGGGCGCCGCAAAACGGTTACGCCCAGGGCTCGGCACCTTACCGTGCCGGCGATGTGGTCCAGTTCAATTGCAACCCGGAGTACATGATGCAGGGCCAGCCAATTATTGCCTGCCAGGATAACGGGCGCTGGTCTGGTGGCCTACCCAAGTGCGTTCAGGCCTGCTCCTATCCCGGCACCGTCATCAGCGGCCGGATGTCCTCCGTCAAGTTTTACTATGCGATCGGTGAAAGCATCACCTTTACCTGCGATGCCGGCTTGGATCTGCGTGGCTCCAAGGTGCTCAAGTGCCTCAAGAACGGAAAGTGGTCCAGTGCCATACCCACTTGTGTGACCAACGATGGTCCCGCGCCTGGCTCTGTCGGTGCCACCAAGCACTTGTCCACCACCATTGGCTAAGGATAAGATGCAGCCAAATGTCTGCACAAGACGACGAAATCTGACAACGATCGAAGGCCGGGTTAATGCTTTGCACCAGAGTGATACTAATACATATTACGTACATACTAACTAATGCACATTCAAGGCGCACAGTCACGCGTATACTTAATACCGACATTCTTGCGATTCAATTGTAACTCTAACTGTAACTATAACTATAACTATAACTATAACTATAACTATAACGAGAATAACTGTAACTGTAGCCGTATCTCACGGACATCATTTTAATTTTTAAATACAAGTAAATGTTCGTCGAATAAACACATCCTTCGGAGGCCATATTATTCTTAATATTGTGTTGCTACAGAAATTAATTTATATTTTTCTACCGGAATGCAAAAATGCACTAAACTTTTCTCTGGGGACATTCTTTTTTGTGAAAATTAAAAGCAGTTAAAGAATCTATAAACAATTTATAAAAGGCCAGAAATTGAAAACAAAAAAGAAAGATATTTGCAGAAAGTTTGACATCAAATAAGAGGCCACTCATTACAATTCAAAAGCTAATAGGGTTTAACATTTTATATACAATTTGATATCCCTTATATATTTGTGGAAAACTGATTATGTTTTTTCTGCGATTTTTTTTTTAATATTTTAATTTTGATTAATAAATATTTTATTGGCGAAGTGAAAATAATTTTGTTTTTGACATTTATATATTACCAAGAAGACCTAAAATATGTAGATTGATATATTTATACGATAATATTATGGGAAAATCTAAGCTTAGAAATGTTTTAATTTAATTTTAATGATGTAAAAGAAAAATAGGTAATAGGTGGCTACTCATTTACTGTCTGAATGAAAATATAAAACACTGAAATCGACAACTCGATGCCTCTAATGTCAGAAGCGATACGAAAAGTCAAGTAGAACTTCATAGAGCTGATTCCTAGAGCAGACTAAATATAGTGAAAATATTTTATTTCTTCGAAATCCGACAAAAGAAAATCAACGTTGATTTTAACTACCCCGAGAAATCTTTGGAGTTATCAGGTAAAGTAAACGATTTGTTCATTGAGGAAGCCATAGGATTTTATCTTCATTTTAACCAAAATGTTATGAAATTTCTGAACTAGACTAATAACCAGCGGCGATAGAACAAAGAGAGAGCGAGAAAATATTAAAAGCGTTGCATTTAATTTTCAGGGGAAATTTTTGAAGATTTCAGGTAAGATACAAAAATTAACCATTGAGACAGCTTTAGGATCTTGTCCTTGTTCCTTCCTCCACTAGACTAATAAATTGCGACGACAAGAAGAGAGCAGGGAAGAATTCAATTGATTTTCCTAGGAAAACTCTGTAACAATGTCGGAAAATCCTACATATTCAGGACCAATGCCCGATGAGTACGTGATGTGTCCCTACAACAACTCCCATTTCATGCGTCCGATCCGCCTGGCCGTTCACCTTATAAGCTGCTCACGCAATTTTCCTTCCTCAAAATTAGTGCGATGTGTTTTCAACAGCACCCATATCTACTCCGTGGAGGAGATGAAGGATCACATTGAAAAATGTCCAAATCGTATATCCATGGTTATGAATCCGGAGAAGCTGCCGCCGTCGCAGCCACAGCCCCCTACTTTCTGTGTGGAGTCTGCTGAGGACTGGGATGCTGAGCCGCCAGCACCCACATATGACCCGCAAGATAATTGTGAGAAGGACTTTGTCATTCGCAATCCACAGGGAAATCCGCCGAAGGCACGTCGCGAGTTCCGCGCACGCGAGCGCCGTCGTTTCATCGAGAATAACAAGTTCTAGAATCCAGATGCATTACTCATTTTATAACATTAAAACAGCGCTGCAGCTTCAACGTTAATGTATTAAGCCCTTACATCATTCACACGTCTTGGAGCTGGGAAAATAATAAACATTCATTGATAACAATAACAAAAATCTTAAGTAAAACTTATGTTTGCTAAGAGATTGCAGATTGCGTTATTAACTCGAATTGAAATAGTCTTAATGTATTTTATTTATTTTATTTATAGATCTACAAGGTTTCCCTTTCCCATTATTCTGCTTGCACTGATGATCTTAGAACTCTGTGTTCGAGTGCGAAATTGACCTTGTTTTTATTTTTATTAGTACTATTTATTGTTTATACATTAAATATTAAAATATTATTCAAGGTGGTGCCGTTGATGATGGGACTGCACACGTGCTGGCCAGTTTCTCCAGCGCTTTTCCCTCTCAACGTTGTGAAAGCCATCGTGACCGATCGCGTGACGCAGTTTTCCGATTACGATGACTGCCTAGAGCCACAGAAACAGGTTCTAGGAAAAAAATACAAAGTACTAATAAGCTTGCATTTAATTTCAGATGAATTATTTGTTACCCAGCAGCAGAATTCCACCCCCATCGTGGCATCGTGTCGTTCCAACACATCATAAATAAACACAATTCTGTCAGTTAATTAAATTTGTTGAAGCTCGGGAGGGGTAATATCTTTTTATATAATTTTTAAACTCCTTAAAAGATGATACATATTTTAATAAATATCATCAGGGTTTCGGCGTGGTAAATGCATCGTTCCAGCGGGCCCAGTACTTCTCATTCTTGAGGCTATGGAAGCCATCGTGTGCTTTCACGTGACGTAAGCCTGGGTCGTGAATTCCTGGCTTTATGAAAGGGTATCCACCGTTTTCTAGGGAGCTACTATCCGATTCAGATTCCGACTGGTTGATGGGTAATGGGTGAGTTGGAGCGGTACTGTTTTCGGGCGTGAATGATGATGAGGTGAAGGAGCTGGACCCCTTGACAGCTGTGATGTTAACAGTTGTTGATTCTGGTGAAGCGGTGACCGACTCAGTCATAGGGCTTTCCTGGGCTCTTAGAGCTGCTGTCAATAAAATAATTACTCCAATCTGCAAACAAGATTAAAAATGAAGATACAAACAACAGAAGAAAACCCCAACTGTTCTTACCAGCTGCACGTTAAGTATTGTCATGTTGACGTCACTTCCAGAGGCCAGAAGCGGCGACTGGGCAAAGCCACCTTTTATAGTCGGTGCGCCCGTCAAATTGATTAAAGCAGCAACCGCAGCCGTGGAGACTTATTGGAGGAGTCATTGCCTGATTTTACGGGCAGAGCGAATTCCCTGATAGATCTGACGATCTGACGATCTCATAATTACGAGCGCAGGTCGGGAAATTCCGGGCAGACGCATCCAACACCTGATGGTGATCGGGTTTTTTGAATCCATCTCGTTCTGCGATCAGCGATAGAGAGAGAGCCTGAGTTGATTGCTCCGGGGTGTGTGTAATTGTGGGCTTTCTGATTTCCATATTTGTGGGCGATTCTGGACTATATAAGCCCGATCCAACGGGCCGACATCAAACAGTTCTCGCCAAGCACTTGCAGCAGCAGCAGCAACAGATTGAGATGTTCGTCAAGCTTCTATTAATAAGCCAGGTGGGTGTGAGATCTTGACCAGGCCATAACAGATCACTTATTTTGTTTTAACTTTGATTTCATTGCAGCTTCTGGCGGTGGCCTTGGCCCAACTGTCGCTCGAAGAGGCTAAGAAGCTCATTGACGATGCTTCGGCTTACAGCGATGAGCAGACGGGGGATGACATGCATCAGCCGGAGCCACATCAACCTCCCCAGTACAATCCGCAGCCACATCATCCTTCCCAGTACAATCCAGAGCTACATCATCCTCCCCAGTACAATCCAGAGCCACATCATCCTCCCCAGTACAATCCAGAGCCACATCATCCTCCCCAATACAAGCCCCAGTACGAGCCTCATTATCCCCATGAACATGTTCGCAAGACCACCACAACGACCAGCACCACTCCAGAGCCCGAAACAACCACTGAACCTGCATTGGAGACTGCAAATAATGCCACCGTGGCTCCTGATGGACTGGAACAGCTGGATGATGGACTGGGTCAAGTAGTATCCGGAACGGCGCTTCCAGAGTCCACAACTACGCCGGAGCCAGAGACAACTACAACAACTACAACAACTACAACAACCACGGAAAAGCCAACAACGACAACAACAACTACAACAACCACGGAAAAGCCAACAACAACAACCACAACTACTACAACGCCAAAGCCCCACAAGCACGAGCCACATCCCTATTTCCATTCTCAACTGCAACCGCGTCCATACCCACACCCGCATCCGTACCCCTACCCTTACCCGTATCCCCAGCTTCACGCCCATCCCTATGGTCAGCCTTCAATGCTCTTCCCTGTTACGGGACTCAAGCCGGCCCCTCAACCAGAGACTTCCTCACATAACTACGGTGCTGGCCCTAAGATGCCCGGACCTATTGGCCATTCCCTCTTTCCCAGAGTGAAATTGCCGCACTCTCCCTACCAGCCTACACTCCTCTTCCAAGGATTCCCTGGAACTGCAGATGATTCTACCGATGATTCGCCCAAGGAAGGGGAAGAAGATGAGGATGAGAGGGAGCAGGAGCCGGTGCACGAGGAGGTGCAGGATCCGGACGATGTGCCGCCGAGACCTCCCAGCTATGGCTATCCATCAGTCTTCTTGGTGCCTCGACGACCAGTGATTACTGAGTCCAGCTATCCGAGATCGGGTGGCGGCTACGGCTACGGACGGTACTAAAGCAGCCGTAGTCATTAAATCCATTTTTATTTAAATTAAAAATTTTTAAATAATATTAAATACTCATAAAATTATGAAATATAGCCTCTTCTTTTTGTGGTTGGAAAATACTATGAAAATGACTATTTAAATTATATATTAATTATAAATACTTTAAGTTTTAATTATATATAAATTTGTATAATATAGTGATTATTTATTGCTGTTAATAAATTGCTATTTCTATTATTATTAACCTGTTTGTAAATAACGTAAATAGAATTTTAATTATACCCCATTGGTAAAGTCACATCTTTTTGTGTGATGATTCTACAAAAAGATTGAAAATAAATTAAAGTGTATGCTTGAGTCGATAATCTTATTGATTTTCAATTTATTTCGCCGTGAGTTTTCCCGGACTGATAACCGCGGACCTCGGCTCTCACCTAATGATTCCAGTCAGACGGGTTGAATGCGACGCATATAATTGCAGCGCATTCCACCAAGTTAACTCATACTTCTGACGACCGTCCGGTAGTTGAGACTAAAAAATGCTGCCGCTCCGTGCCAGCTATGTGACCCTGCTAATGGGCTTTCTGTGCATCGTTCAGGGGGTAAGACACAATCAATTAACGTAATTTTATCTTTTTAAATCAAGTAAGTAATCAATATTTGGTTTGTTTTCAATAATTTCAGGCTAGAATTGTGCGGAACACAGCCGATATACCCACAGAGCTGTTCAAGCCAGTGGGTAACAATGCAGGACATGAATCCAGGAGATCTAATGGAGGAAATTCAACTGGTGAAGAAGAATTAGATACTCCCCTTCATTTCCAAGAGGTTCGATTATTAATTATTATTAATTATTTTACTAGTAAACATAATAATTTCCTTTTATTGAAGCGTTTCAATGGAGGAGTCGAGGTTGTGACTGGAGATAATGACGAAGATGAGGAATACGATGGTGAAACTCAACCATTGTACGGCCAACTCTCTGCGACAGCATCCGGAGGTTACATTCCAGGCCCCAGCTTTCGAGCGGACGATTTCCGTAGATTTGGCAATCGTGAAATTAACAGGTCATCTTTTCCCAGTTCACCCGGTTTTAGAAGCAGCAACATTAGGCCACTTTTTAGTCCCGCTGAGGGTCAGCCTTTATATCCAGTAAGAATTTGTACTTTTTACTACCTACATCCGGTTGATTCATTTCATTCCAGAACCAACTTCCGCTATCATCCAACAATTTCGGAAATCAGCTGTCTCGCACAGGTCCCAGAACTCTCTTTGGCGCCTCCAGAGACTCCGAAAATGAGGAGGCTAGCAGAGGACCCAATGGTTACAATTTCCATCGTTCTGAGACTTATAGCTTTTCATCCAATGGCAGGGGACCTCCGCGGATCGAGCAGAGCGTCTACGACTCCCGAGATCCATTTGGAGGAGTTTCGATGAGAAACTTTTAAATGAATTACAAATTTTTGAAATTTTAGATTTTAGAAACAGTTCTATTGCAATAAAAAACAATCGGGGAGAAACGAATATAATAATGCAAGTACATCTCACTTCATCAGATTCAATGTCATCTTCAAGCTTGAAGCTGATAACTGCTTATTGCCCCTTCACGATTTCCAGATAAACTAGTTGCGAACAAGTCGCAGTATCAATGAGTCCGGAAGCAGCAAATTTGCAAACAAATAATGTAGAAATTACAGGTTTCTAGTAGTATTTATTACAATATATTTTTAGCTTTTTCAGTGATCAAACTTGAAATTATAAGTTAAATGAAATCACTTTCATACAGCAAATCTAATTTCTCAAAGGGATCCTTTTCGTTCTTAAAGTCCATGAACCACTTAAGGAACTCTGAATTCCTTGCCTGTCGACTGTCTGACCAAGTGCTTATATAATTGGCCAACCTCTGTTCGATCCTTTGCAATGCTTCTGCCAATTTATCCTCCAGTCTCCTCTCAATGTCTTCACCTCCGTGCTGCTCAAATATGGACATCACGATCTCATCCGCTTCCGAGCTAAACTCTGAGCTGTCCAAAGAGTCAAAGAGATTCATAATATCCTCCATAGCATCCGCCATTCTCTCCATTTCGAAAGAGTCTTCAATATCCATGGGATTCAAGATGTTAATCAGCTCCTGACACATCTCAAGAATGGTGCTTTTGGAGTCTGGTGGTAAAATGAGCTCCGCCTCGTCGATAACTCGCTGAATAAAGTATTTAAACTCTTCCAATGTGGCCGTCATTAGCTGGAACATCTCGTTGGCCACATCGAACTCCAACTGGAGCCTCGTAAAGGTGGGAGCCGACCACTGCAAAATGTCAAAACTTTAGTCGAAAATCAAGAGTCTAGAGAGGACGGAGCTTACCGACGACTGCAGGACAGTCAAGGCAAAGAGGAACGACCACAGCACTCTGTTGGCCATTGTATCCAAATTCTAGCCAGAAATGCAATGCCTCCGAATCTTATATAGTCCCCCAATTTCTTACGTGATCGGTAAACAAAAACAAGTACGCCTTAAAAAATAAACAATGTGTGATGGAGCTCGGTTTCCTCTTTCGCGCACTATAATCAGTGCCCAGTCTGCGACGAGCGTGATAAGAACGTTTTAGTGAGATGCCGCCCCCAGCTATATTCATCTCGATCTTACTATTGTCGGTAGGTGGCTTCTGTTCGTCTTGCGATTATTCTATCAAAAAGTGTTCTCAGCTCCAGTTGACACATGTGTCACCGCGGGAATTACGCAAGTTGATGAGGCAGCAGGATGAGAGTATTACCAAAGTTCCGGCTACTCAGTTTGATTCAGACATCACAACCTGGGCCCAAGGCTTGGAACAACTAGGCCTGGACATGGCCCAGTTCGTGGAGCAGTGCCGTCAGCCGGGAAGCGATTGCCAGCAGCAGAGTGTCCAGCGGCAGCTGCAAGTCCTTCGACATGGTTATGCTGAGCTCAAAGCTCGACTTGAGACCGTGGAGATGAAGTATGTGGGAAGAGTCAGTGATCAGGAGGCAATGGATGCCACATTGCGAACGGTCAAAGTGATATTAGGGGAGTACGACGAGACCTTCAAATTGCTAAAAGCAAAAACCTACAGATTGGTGGGACAGTAGGTAGGAAATTTAAATCAAAAACTCAATTAAATCAATGTTCAACATAAAATGTGATTTATTTATATTATTTAAAGCGTTCTCCAAATGCCCGTTGCCACACCCTCCAGCAGAGCTTTGGCCAGCTTGGTGTAATCCATCAGCTGGAGCTCGGGCAGTTGCTGCTGCAGGGTTCGAGGAAACTCTAGGTAGTACGTGACCAGGCTGTCCTCGCTTTCGCTGGCCCAGCGAGTGATATTCGTCATAAATTCCAGTTTGTCCTGCCGGCTTAGGCGCAGATACTTGGCTAGATGGGGCCTCACTTTGCCAAAGAAATTCCGTATGGCTATCTTTTCGCCAGGCAAAACCTCAAGGAGTAGTTTTTCGGGAGTTTGGTGGGCCATCAGCTGGCTGTTGATCCAGGCAAAGATGTAGTACGCAGTGCTGTAATAGTCTTCGTTTCCCGAAATGGAGTCCAGGTCCTCGAAATACTGCCTATCGATGGCATCGCTGGCATTCAAATGCGGCAACCGCTGTCGGGCATCCTCGATGGTGGCATGGAGCACCTGATTGAACAGCCTTTCAATGGCCTGGACAGTGGGACTGGCAAGGGCAGCGGAACGGTCGCGGATCTGGGCTGGATCGGCCAGGGTCTGGCAATCGGAAAATCAATAAGGGAATTATCTAATCAACTTGAACTCACTCACCAGGCAGATAAGCCATGGGACCCAGCAGGCGATGCTGATAAGAAGCCTCGGGCTGCGCTCAGCTCTAGCCATGCTTCCGTGACTGCTGCTCGACGGAGACTGATCCCAATGCAAAGACCCCTCCCCCGATCAATGTGGTTTTGGGTTTATTTTGTTTTATTAAGCGCGAGTAGAAAATATCTCAAGAGTTGTTTATTCAAATAGTGTAGAGTGAGCAAATTATTGGCTGCAAATGTTCGTTCGTTTTCGATTACTTAATTAAGCTAGCTAGAAAGTAATGTTACTAATAAATTTGCACACACAATCGACTTGGGATGCTGCTCGTATGCACTTGGCAATTACATTCGAAAATTGCACATCTTGACCTACACTTAAGTTATTAGACTGCTACTGTTCATTCCGTAATGGGATCTGCGGAATCCTTGTCATGAGTGCGACTATATATGTATACTCATGTTCAGCAATTATAATAGAATTGGGGGGGCTTTTCTTTATAAATCTTACAATTACTGTCATATAATCGGATTTTATTTCATATTTTTAAAAACTTTTTAATATATATTTATAACGAAGCAAAGGGAGATTTTTCAACTTCACAAGGTATTTTTATTTAGTTCGATTGAACGGTTAGATCTTGGATATAAATAAATTAAATGCTGTATTTGGCACTCTGACTTTAAAAACACAAATGCAAAGGCATTGAAGCAAAATTGTTTATGTAAGCCAAGTATTTTAAGTCAATAATCTTAAGCCTCTTTTTTATGCTGGATATGTTTTGTTTTATTAAATGATTAATTGTAATGCATGTATTTAAAAAAGTATTGGATTCTAATGTTTATTAATAATATTTAAATAAATTCTGAATACTAAAATAGAATCATTTCTAGCAAAGAAACATATTATAAATTATAAAAAGACCTCATATTATTTTATTGCTTCATCTATCGACTCTCTTCATTACCTAATCAAATCTCCTTTTCTTTGCAGATTAAAAAAAAATTAAAACTTGCAAAGGAATACAAGAGCAAAAGTTATATGTTCTGTTTTCATTTCATAAATAAAAATGAAATTAGCATAGATTGATATTATTGATATTACCTAAGGAGATAACTTTGATATATATTTTTTATGTATCTGTTAGGCGAACTCTTACAGATTGCAAAGATTTTATCAATATCAGAGATGTATACATAATTTGTGATCAGAAAATGCGATGATTTCAAAGTCGGTCGAAACAATTCACAAAAACGTTATTATTTCTAACTAAAGTCTGGGAGATTGTTGTTGGTAGAGATTATTCTTGAGTTATACAGAGTTTACCCTAATATAAATCTTCAAATTAGGCAAAGGGGAAGGTTTCTTATAAATTACTATTTTTTTTTTTGTATTGAGACCTTATAACATTGTAAGATCTACCTTATCATGTATTCTAATGCATTTATATTCAGAATTACACGCTTTCTTTGGATGTTGGCAAATATTTATTTGCTACAACCATCTTAAAGTAATAAAATTAAAGATGAAAATTGACTCTGATAAGTAATTCACAGCCCAACAATAAAGTTCTTTAATAAGGGGTCAGTATATATTCTTACGACAAGTTTTTTAGTCGAAACACATTTAATAATTATCATATTTAAAAAATATAACTTTAGAGTATTTCTCAATTTATGATTTCTTAAAATTTAATTAATTTTAAAAACTATATGGCTTACCCTGACCCCAAATCAAAGATTCTTTATAGTGTGGCCGTGCTTTCATGCCTATTTTTAAGCCTATTTCAGTATTTTATATTGACGTTTTGTCACTCATTACAAGTTTAGCTTAAGATTCTGCAAATGCTTTTCAACAATATTGACTTAACACTTTTGTAGGTACGTTTTGTTGCTATAGGACATTCACTGAAACACCGAGTTGCATATTGATATACATAAATATTTTATATACTTCGGAGCACACAGCTGTTTAACGTTGAAGCTAAGCATTGTACTTTTTAGGTTTTTAAATATTTGTATCTTGTGGGGATTTTGCATAATTGAGACCTGATAGCAGCCATTGTCGGAGTTTGCACCTAATTTCTGCTTAAGACTTAAACTCATTATAAATATAATTATAGTTATTCTGATTCTGAGTTTTCTTTCTATTACGAGTGTTCGCAAGGTACATTTGACACTTATGACCTCGGAGTCACTGGGACCCCAAGAGTCGATAACAAGTTACAAAACAATTTCCATAAAATGTTCAACTAAAATAATTTCTTTCTTTACAAGTAATTCTTAATTGTTACGTTGTTTTAAAAATAGATAGTAATAGTTAGTATGAAAATATATATCCATATATATTGAGATGTAAATTCTGTTATCTAGAAGACAGTCCATGGAGTAGAGCTTAAGACTAAGTCGGATAAGAACGAAAATGGTATTTAGTATATTTTGTTATAAATATATTTTTAATGGTGTTTCATATCTATGCTGATTGGTAAGGAGAAGAAGCTCTTAAATGTTCAGGAAAGTGTGTATATTACAAAATACTGACACAAATATATTTTCTTATATGCGTAATATCCTATCCTATCTTTAGTTTTTCTTTTACCATGAGTCTAGCCTATTTTCACCCTTTCCTCTGGGACTCACTGGAGCTACTACTCACCATCGAACTTTCGTGGCTTGGGAAATATTGTCCTCGAATATGTAGAATTTTCACAGACTCTTTCCGGTTGTATAGACTTACGGGTTTATGCGAAATTTTTCATACGCTTCTTGCACTGTTTTTCAAAATCATAGACAGAAATAGGCTTGAAAATAGATTTATTTTGTTGTAAAATTATATTTAATGTTAAGTAAAAATGCAGTTCCGTTGGTAAAACTAAAACTAAACTTAACTAAATGCAAAGTTTTCTAAACTAAGCTCAGGATAACTATCAAGGAAACAAATGTTACAAAAGAGAATCATATGTTAAAGCAACTAAAAGTGGACAGAAACGAGCAGAGACGGTAAGGAAATGGTTTTACTTTTTATCACAATTGCGTATGAAAAATTTCTTTAATTGCTAGAAGCCGCCACGGCCTCCACCTCCGCCTCCGCTACCTCCACTGGAGCTGGGCAATCCCGCCATCGACTGGCGTGGCACCAGGATGCGGGGTAGGGTCAGTGACCGCTTCGGAAAGCCGTGTCTGCCAGCAGAAGTCTCCTGTCCCTGGGTCGTGTGGGTGGTTAGGTCACTGTCTCTTCTCGCTGGTGACAGCTTGACCGTCCCCGACATAGGCTCCTCAGTCTCTTCCTTCACCGCCTGCGCCTGCGCCTTCGCCACCGCTGGCCTCGAAGAGACCTCGTCTGGTTGCTGCCAATGTCACGCATAGGACTGGGCCGTCTGCGGCATCATGCCGCTGGAGTATCCTCCATCGAGGCCCGGCGGTCGCTCTACCAGGTTCTTGAGACGCCCCCGCAACTCCTCCAGACTCTTGGACTTGGCCTTGTTGATGCGCTTGTACTTGACATCCTTGGGCTTGGTCACTGACCGATGGTTCAGCATCACGCGGTTGTAGTTGGTTACCTGAAAAGAAGATAATCAGTATTTGTACAGAAAAATATGCCTGCTTCTCAGCTAAGATAATCCACCTGACTCTTTCCAGTGACCGGATCCGTAGTATTCGATGGAGGAGGCGACGGCGGCTGGAGCTGGGGCACCTTGACGCTGAGGGTTGTGCAGGGAGAATCGTGGCTGGGCGACCTTTTAAGGGCACCAAGCTGCCGCCGCTGGATGGCGGTGCCGCCATCGACGGGCAACTCTTTGGCTTTGTCAGAGGCGGAGCCCGAGGGGCTCGCGGAGTCTATCTGGCCCTCGGTAGAACTGGAACTTAGGGCCTTATCGGAGCGATTTTTAAACTTGTCCCGCTTCTCGGCCACGTCCGAGGTGGGCTCTGGATCCTCTTCCACCGAGTAAACAGTTTCTAGGATGTCGGGGCGCCGCAGGAAGCAGTTGTTACGCCTGGCTGCGCCGTATTTGTTGAGATTCGTTTCGATTGCATCGGATATGGAGCGAACTATGGTAATTCCATCGCTGCCTAAGACACCACCAAGTCCGCCGGCTCCACTGCTCTTCCGTCGCGTTCCTAGGGTGAGCGGGCTGTCCGAGTCGATGTCCTCCATCACCACAGCCGAGTCAGAGTCGTTCAGTGAGTCCAGCTCGTTGGCATAGCTTGCCTCGATGGTCTCCAAGCCGTGATCCACTAGGCGAGAGGACAGAGTGTCGATTATCTTCTGCTGACGTTGAATGGTCAGCTCCCTGTGATTCAGCAGGCTGGCAATTTGCTTCTGTTTTCGCTTCAGACGCGACTCTAGAAGCAGGAGCTGTGATGTAAGAGAGTTCATCTGGTCTGATTTTTCCTTCTGATAGCGATAGTGCTGCTGAACCTGTAAAGCATTAAGTCATAATGATTGATTTGTCTGATAAATAAATATTTACTAATCAGATATCTTACCTGCATGGCGTACGCCTTGCGCCACTTCATGATATGCTCCGTTTGAAAGCGCACCTTGGAGCGCAGCTCCTCGATTATGGCCCTGGCCGTGTGCAGGTCCTTGGGATCCTGGTTCATCATATTCAGTCGCAAGTTGCTCGTGTGTATCGAGACGGGAACAGGTGGTGGCCATTGGAATTCCAACGGAGGCTGATTCACATCCGTTGGCAACGAGCCCCTTGGCTGGGCAGCCTTGGTTGTCTTTGGCGTGGAGGGAACGGTTCCTGCTCCGCTGGAGCCACCTCCGCCTGGCCGTCCGGCAGATACCTCCGCCTCTACACCGGCACAGGACGTTGACATGGCTGCTGCATGTTGGGGCTGCTGAGGCTGCTTCTGTAAGCTGCACGCCATGCTGCTAATGGTTTTTGCAAATTGGGTTGCCCGCCCGGCATACATTTGGCTGAGATGCAATTTGCCCGTAACCGTAACCGTAGCCGTAGCCGTAGTCCGTGCTGTGGCTCTGGCTGTGGTTGTGATGGTGGCTGTGGCTGCCCGATGTGTCCCGAGTCCGGGGCTTTCAGCCCGACCAGAGCTAAATATGCACTCGACCGGAACCAAGAGCGTGATGCCTGCAAGGATTAAAGAGTTTCGCATGTTATATTAATAGTTCATATTTATATATATCGAGCAGAAAAGGGGGACGTAAATCCTTGATGGAAACTTGAACGTTGAATAAAATAAAACTTATACATAGTTACTCAGGACCTTCCCTTTATCGCTTTAATGTTCTTGGTCTTCCTCAGTAAACATTCTTTTCATAGCGAACAGGCGTTTTTAAGCACTGCCTTCAGCATTGACTGCATTTTGGGCTTCCGCGCGTAAAAGTTTTTCAACAAAAACATT
Organism: Drosophila truncata; assembly: GCA_008042515.1. NCBI lineage: Eukaryota > Metazoa > Arthropoda > Insecta > Diptera > Drosophilidae > Drosophila > Drosophila truncata. The sequence continues at coordinate 1,816 of VNJQ01002972.1, read as the reverse complement.
CAGCAAGCCGGGAGGGTTGTTAAAACTGAAATTACGTATTCGCCTCGTGGGCCCGCGACAGATGCCAGAATGCAAATTCCATTACAATACCAAACAGAGGTCTGGCCGGAAAAATGTCATTATGCAAAATGAAATTACATAAAGTGTAAATTAATCTTAAATTCCTGAAAATGTATTTATACTTGGCAAAAAGTTTCATATTTAAATAGTTACAGCAACTTGGTTAAGAGCACGGATCCTACAGAAAACGTACTTAAAACTACTTGTAATTGAGAGCATTTTTCTTTAGATTCACAACAACAATGTGGTAATAATAAGCCTCCTCTTCGGTTCAATTTACTTTTAATTAAACTGCTTGCATTAGCTCTGGCCTCTCTCTCTCTCTTCCTGCGTAATGAATTTCGCAGAAGTAACTCTAAGACCAAGCAAATGGAAAATATCCATGTAATCTGTTCCTTAACTTGGCCCACATAACTAGCTGGGGCAGCATTGCAACATTTCATTTAAAATAACTTTCAGCTTTAATTTGCGCAATTCATCAGTTGGAAAGACGACGACGACGGCGACGTCTGACTGAAGAACTTCCGTTTCTGCCAGGGGACTGCACATGCAATTGAAGTCAATTACTGTGACACGCAAGTGCAGGCCAAGATCCGGAGATGGTGGATAAGTGGAAGCCAGCGAATGGATCTCCCTCAACAGGAACTCCACCTGCGGGTCTCAACGTTTTGCCTCGATTTGCCAGCTCATTCATCACTCTTAATTATGACAATTGCTTGGCGGACGATGGGAAAACTCTGGGTTCTCAGCTTGCTCACCGTTCCCCGACTGAGAATTGAGTGCTTCAGTTAATGGGAGTTGCCTGTTGAGCGGCCATAGGTCGCTTCTCATTTGGGCCTGTGATTAACAGCAATTCCCATTGATCACCCGGTGGACCACTTCTGCACGCCTCAGTGCAATGGTTTCATTAGCGAGCTGCAATGGCATTATGCAAACGATGTTCAGCTGTCCGCACGTGCCATCAATCCGACAAATTAGAGGGGGGAAGAATGAAACTGAGACTGATAGATTGAAGCAGCAAGAGATACAATGTTCACTGAACATTAAAACAGCGATGGATATTGAGAATAAAAGTGATATATCCGAATTAATTATAATATATTATAATTTATTATCCTAATTATGCAAAGTAATTTGAATAATATCTTCAGCAGAATATTGAATATTATCGCACATATATCGCAAATGTTAAATATCGACTGTTTATCGGTCTTTGTTTTTGCAATCTGTTATTAACTTCACGTGCCATCAATCCGACAAATTAGAGTGGGGAAGAATGAAACTGAGACTGATAGATTGAAGATGCAAGAGATACAATGTTCATTGAACATTAAAACAGCGATGGGTATTGAGAATAAAAGTGATATATCCGAATTAATGCCTATATTATAATTTATTATTCAATTATGCAAAGTAATTTGAATAATATCTTCAGCAGAATATTGAATATTATCGCACATATATCGCAAATGTTAAATATCGACTGTTTATCGGTCTTTGTTTTTGCAATCTGTTATTAACTTCACGTGCCATCAATCCGACAAATTAGAGTGGGGAAGAATGAAACTGAGACTGATAGATTGAAGATGCAAGAGATACAATGTTCATTGAACATTAAAACAGCGATGGGTATTGAGAATAAAAGTGATATATCCGAATTAATGCCTATATTATAATTTATTATTCAATTATGCAAAGTAATTTGAATAATATCTTCAGCAGAATATTGAATATTATCGCACATATATCGCAAATG
>VNJQ01002971.1:129579-170071 GCA_008042515.1 Drosophila truncata | reverse complement strand
CATAATTTTTGCTCTCTCTCTCTAGTTCTCTTTCTCCTCTCCTCTCCTCTCTTTCTGTGTCTCATTCTGGCTATTTAGCTCTCTCTTTCTACACTGTCGTTGCACTCTTTCCACTTGCATTTCCGGATTTGGCCAAAGCCAAGGTTCACCCCGTTTGAAAATTAAATTAGAAAGCATGACTGGAAGTCTGACGTTAAAGTGGACTTTATAATGCACTATCCGAACGATCAGTTGACATATAACTTACGGTTAAAATAAAAAACTAAAATATAATCACAGTTTAAATAAACTGCTTAAAAAACATTAAACCGAAGGTTAACCACCGGTTAAATTGCATTGAATACCAGCCTCGGAAAGGGGATGGAGATCGTTGACATATAACTTACGGTTAAAATAAAAAACTAAAATATAATCACAGTTTAAATAAACTGTTGGTTAAGTAAAATGCTTAAAAAACATTAAACCGAAAGTTAACCACCGGTTAAATTGCATTGAATACCAGCTTAAGGAATAATGAGTAGCCTCGGAAAGGGTATGGAGATCGTTGCTTACTCGGCAGGTGGATGGGTCACAAGCAACATATGGGCCTGAAGATTCTAGAGACATGAGAGAGGGAATCTTTCCAGCACCACCCACTGAACCACCGACCACCGACCCACCGCCACTGTGGCCGTGCTTGCCCCCAACGCTGCCGCACTTTCAAGTGGCGCGCGCGCCCGTTCACATCGCTCCCACAGTCGCCACTGGCTCTCGGATTTGCCCAGGTGGAGACGCCTTCGCCCAGGTGGATTTAGTGCGTCGCGTGCGGGGGGGGCAACCGAAAATCCACAAAGCTGGTGTCTGGAATTATGCATGCGGCGCCCACAGTGCGCTCGCCGGCCGAGATGCGTCACAAGAAGAAGAGGTAGAGATTCTCCGGAGATTCGGTGGCGCATTTGGTTTCTATTTTCAATATTCAATATCCAAATTTATTATTTTTTCCCATATTTTTTTCGCTGTGTGTGCGTGTGTACTCTGTGTGTGTCTCGCAAACGAAACGATTTGGATCAAAATTATTAAATCGGAAATCCCCCGGCAGGCAAAAGCAGTTTGTCATGCAGGATAATTTCAAAATGATGTAAATATACGACACGAATTTTAACTACAATTATCTAGATCTTTCTATCTGTATCTTTCTTTTTGAATTCATTTAGGATCTAGGAATAAATTTGTTGCTTAGCAAATTTGTTTTCTTTCTTCTTTTGTTTCGTAGAATTAGATTTTGTTCATTTTAAGTTAAGAACTATAAAACTAGTATTTTCTCTAGCTTAAGTTAGTGATGAGTTATTGTTTTTAATCCCTAGAAATTATTTTTATGTTTAAAACTATATTTTAGCTTGAAACCAAAATGATTTTCCCCTTAAACATTCTTTATATTCAAGAAACATTGTTGGAAAATATATTTTAATAATTTGGGAAACTCTTAAAATGCTTAATTATTTAATAAAAATAATTAAATAATGTTTAAAGTGTTTCAAAGCCCAGTTTCTTAATGAAACCATATTTGTGACTATTTCTCAGATTTTTCTACATTAAATATCAGGACTTCCCAGTGGAGTTTTGTGCCGGGTTTGTCCTGGATTTATTTGTTGCTCTTTCCTCTTTTTCTTTGTTTTTTTTTTTTTTTGTGGGCCAATTGCAGGGAGTTCAAAGTTGGCAGTTGAAGTGGCAAAGCGGATATGTTGGACGGCACGAAACAATCCCATCAGGCCAACTCCGACCCTTGCCTTTGATTGCCACAACCTTGACGTGAAGCGGAAATATTTGCCCAGCACTTTTCGCCTTTTGGTTTTTCTTTTTTCTCTCTCTTTTTTTTCCGTTTGTGTGTTTTGCTTTCTTAAGCGGTATATATTTATGTTTATATATATATATTTCCATGAAGCATTTTTTAATTGATTTGCCTTTGTTTTGTTGTCGCCTTCATCGTGGCCATGACCAGTTAGCCGCAAAAATTTCTCCGTAATTTCTCCGATTTTCCCTGCATTTCTCGTACACACACCACGCACGAGGGTAGGAAATGCCATCAATTTTGTTATTTTTAGCATGCAAATCGTTTTGTCAGCCTTCAAGGCAGATGACTTGGCCAAGAGGGAAGCCGAAGTGAAGTCTGCTCTCAACCAACCAACCAACCAACCCATCCATCCATCCATCTCGATGAGATTTCCAGCTGGGAAAGATCCCGCAGCTGCATCATCAGTGGGTGGCTTCTCGATTTATTTATTTGTTTGTTTTCTGGCTGCTTGTCTTGTCTCCGGTGGTGGAGGGATTCACCATGAACGTCAGCGTCACATGAGAGCCAGGGCAAACATTTGATCAATAATATTTTTAGGAGAACGCTTGACTTTCGCCATTCCTCTCACGTGCCGTGACTGCTTATTAGCCCTGAAGGTTGCCGGCGCCAGCTGAGTTAAGTTTCAGCATGGTTCTAGTTTTACAGATAAAGAAAACTCGATGTTTTCTCATATATTTTTACTAGTAAATTGAAATTAATTTAAATTTGAAAAAGGAAGAAGTATTAATAGCAGAAAAATTATTTAAATATAATATATAAAATTCGTTTGATTATTATTTTGAAGCAAAAGTTTTCCTCCCATTTTGTTCTGAGTGTTGGTTCAGTTTTTTGCCACATGGTCGCCTGGCATTCAAGAGTCGGGCGTATGTACCTCCTCCCTGCCACTGTTAACCCCTTGGTCACCGAACCACTGACACTGGGCCAGGCCAGACCAGGCCAGGCCAGGCCGGGGGCAATTTGCATGGCAACAACAGAAGCGGATAATAATAAAGAACAAAGAGCCGGCCATGATCCATGGTCCAACATTGCGTATGCGTCATATGCTTCATGTTGCTCCCTCTTCGCCTTCGACAAATTGCAAGTGCACATGCAATGCCCGGCAACAATTGTCCTTCGTCCTTGTGGCTTGGCTCATATATGAAAATGATATTGGAATTTAAATTTGAATTTGATTCGGTATACGAATGGGTGCCTGGCTTGGCTTGGCTTGCAAGTGTTGAATGAAATTGGGGAAATGTTAAGGGTTAAGAAAAATATGATTTAAGACAAGAAATTAAGGGAATTATTAGTTATGTCAGAGATTCAGAGCAAGAGAGAAAGAGAGCTTATCTCCTAGGAAATGGTCTAAAAATGGTCTAAAAGTGGGCTGGAACATGGTCTAAAAGTGGTCTGGAACATGGTCTAAAAGTGGTCTAAAAGTGGTCTGGAACATGGTCTAAAAGTGGTCTAAAAGTGGTCTGGAACATGGTCTAAAAGTGGTCCACCAATAACTTTATCCTTTTAATACTCTCAAAAAAGGAATATGGAGGATTGTCCTTGCACGTAGCAGGAAGGCTCTCCTCAATTGAGCGTTTCTCAACCTCTGGTCGAGGCCGGGTTGCATATAATTTACCACTCAGTTGGGCTTACACTGAGCGTTGATAAATTATGTATTTAATAATTATTAATAATAAAAAAAATATATATTATTAAATATATTAAAACAAACTTCTTAAAGTCTTAACTTAGGGTTTAGCTTTGATTAAATCTACTTACTTTCACAGCGGGAACCTTTTATGAATTCTAACTGCAATCTTGAAAGGACTTTCTTTCAAGCAAAAATATAAATATATGGATCTATTAAGAGCTTTTTAGGATTATTATTTAATTATTAATAATTAAACATTAATTAATAATAATTAACATTAAATAGACATCAAATCTTTCTCTTGTCTGTATCCAACTTTGTTTTTTTGAGTGTATTGCTGCTGCTGCTGCACACACATTAACATTAATCGTCATGCAAACGCACACACACACACATGTACACATACACTGAAACTATTACGAAACCGAGGGAGCAGCAAACGAGCAAAACAAACTACGAAAATGACGAACGCGACAACGACAACATCGCGACAGCGACTGCCGCACCGACGACTACGACGACGAGGACGAGGACGACAACTACAACTACAACGACACGAAGCCGAATTGAAATGTTGCCCTCGGCTGTCAGAGTTGCACACTCACACTGGCTCAAGCTTACAATGTTGGTCAAAATAATAGTATTTCTTTTATATAATGTACAGAGTTTATATAAGGATACTCCAGACTTTTCAGAGAATTTAAATAGAAAATTTCACTGGAACTTTAATCGATAAAAAATCGATAAAGAATCGGGGAAACTATTCGAGTTTTTAACAAATATTAGAAATATGTCAAATATCAAATGTCAAATAATAGTATTTCTTTCATATAACATACAGAGTTTAAATAAGAATACTCCAGACTTTCCAGAGAATTTAAATAGAAAATTTCATTAAATTTAAATCGATAAAAATCGATAAGAATCGGGGAAACTATTCGAATTTTTAAAAAAATATTAGAAATATGTCAAATAATTTACACTAATTTTTTTAAACAAGGAACTCCAGACTTTCCAGAGAATTTAAATAGAAAATTTCACTGAACTTAAATCGATAAAAATCGATAAGAATCGGGGAAACTATTCTAGTTTTTAACAAATATTAGAAATATGTCAAATAATGTACACTAATTTAGTTTCCTTAATAATAATAAATGATAAATGAATATTAAAATTTTATAAATATATAAAAACTTGATCTCGACTGTTCACCACACACTCACAGTTGGAGTTCGCGAGCTTTGGCCTTTGTTGTTCTTGCGAGTTGAGTTAAAGTCGGGCTGCCAGCATATGTGTGTGTGTGTGTGCTCTGTGTGTGTGTGTGTGTGTTACCGCCATCTGCAGCATTTAGTTAAGTTAAGCAATGAAGTGAACCCAACTGAACCGAAACTGGCCGAAATTGAAACGACGACAACGATTCCTCATCGTTGCCAGGCATATACTATAAAGGATATATACATGTACGAGGATACGACGGGGCTCAAGTGGTGCTGCTGCTGGCTTAGATTTCTGGCCGATTGTTTGGTTCTGGTTTTAGCCTCTTTCTTTCTTTTTTTTTTGTGAATTTCGGCGCTGGTTCTGCGGGGCCTTTGGCGAATAGTTTGTCCCGGCCAGCCAGGAAGCCAGGAAGCCCAGTTAACAGAGCGAGCTCTCGGGCTGTCTCTGTCGCCAGGACTCTTGCTCTCTCTCTCTGTCTCTCTCTCTCTCCCTCTGAAGGACTCTCTGTGTGTGTGTGCGTGTGGCAACTTCGTTGCTGCTGCTGCTGCTGCTGCTGTTGGCTTTTGGCATTGTCAACAACGCGGCACAAAGTTCATACAATTGTGACACGCGGCGCGTTAAGCACGTGGCTCTGACTGATAACACAAAAGAAAAAATTAACAAAAAATTAATAAAAACTTAAAAACATTTCATTAACTTAACAGTGAAATAATAATTTATAAACCAGGAACCCAAGTTTTTTGTTCAAGTGCCCTGCAAAGTATGCAATGTTTAGTGTGTGACAGATAAGCTGGAAAGGATTTAAACAAGTTACTTTAAGTCTTTTTTTTTGAGTGCCGCGTTGCAAACTGCGTGAAAAACTGTCAGGGAAAACAAAGCGATTAGCTAACTAGCATTTTCCCTTAGTGACAAATAACCAGAGCAGTGCATTCAACTCGCAGTTGGATGAGATCCAAAACAACAAAGCCCCGAAATATTTGTGCGAAGGAAATTAAAGCCAGTGGAAAAAAATCTTTAAAGAAAAGGCAACTATTTAAAGAAAATAATAAATAAAAATAAATAAATAATGATATCAAGTAGAAAGAATTTCAAAGAATTACCAAGTTTTGTGAAATAACTAAAATAAAAACCTTAAAGTCTTCATTACTTAATTGAATTGTTAATTACTAACTATCTTTTAGAGTTTATCAATATTTAAATAAAATATTTAATTCAACAAAAGTAGATAATGTTTCATAAACCATAATTAAACAAATAACAAAAAAGAAAATCCCCTTAAAAGCCACAGCAATGAGCAGCAACAATGGCAATGACCAGCAGCCAAGAGCAACGCAAGCAGCAGCAGCAGCAGCAGCAAACACAACTGCAACAGCAACAACAACAACTGCCGGAACGGAAGCCCATACCGCTCCAACTGGAAACGGATCCCAGATATCTCGACCTGCCACGGCACCTGCTCGCAGCAGCAGCAACAATAATAACAACAACAATAACAACAACAACAACAATGCTACTAGCAGCACCAGCACCAGCTTGTACAGGGTTAACCTGAGCAACATCAACAATAATGGCCATTTGCCATCTGCCAGCAACAATAATCACCATGAGAGCAGCAGCAGCAGCACCACCAACCCCACCTTGGTGGTTAACACAGGCAGCACAACTCATGCAACTGCTGCTGCAGCAACAGGAGCCACTGGTAGCAGCAGCAGCAGCAGCAACAACAATCACATCTATGTGAATCCACACAGCTATGATAGCAGCACCACCGGCAGCGCCAGTGGCTCCACAGCAGTGATGTTGCCCCTGCAACATACAGCAGCAGCAACATCAGCAGGAACAGGAGCAGCAACATCAGCAGCAACATCAGCAGCAGGAGCAGCTGCTGCAGAGACCCCGTCTCAAGCACTGAGCAACACGGGTGCCATCAGTCGAATGACTGGAACAGGAACTCTGAATGGTACCTTGACGGGCACTGGGACCTCCACCTCCACCACTTTAAGCACCCTAAACACATATCTGTTTCCCTGCGGCGCCGATTCCGCCAGCAGTTGCGATCTGGATAGCAACTTTAGCCAGATGCTGGGCGGCGGCGGTAGTGAGGGTACCGGCACGGGCACGGGCACGGGCACTCATACGCACAGCAGTTCGCTCAGCCAGACGACCTCAACGGCCCCGGCGGGACTGGGCTTGGGTGTCCAGCTGGGATTGGGCTTCATCAATAGCCGGCGACGCATACGCCGTTTGTTTGGAGTGGGCGAGATGTCGGCCACCACCAACACACCAACGCCCTATGCTGCAGCCCTAAGGCGACGCAGTTCTCAACTGATGCAGCTTACTAAGAAGCGGGAAAAGGAGCTGGAAGATCTAGAGCAGCAGCAGAGGATAGCCACGGTGGCCTCGGCAAATGCAGCCTTTCTCGAGCGAAGAGAGCAGCAGCAACAGCAGCTGCAGCAGCAGCAGCAGCAGCAACATCAGCTGCAGCATCAACAGCAGCAGCAGCAGCAGCATCACCTGCAATTTAGCAACTTCAATCCGCTGCAGCCAGAGATGCAGAAAAAGAAGAAAAAGAAGCCACCAGGACCACCGGCACAGGCACGTCAGCAATCATCTCGCACCATGGACGATCCACTGATGAACCGGCCCAGGAAGAGCACTCCCGCACAGCAGAAGAAGAAGGATAAACAGCCCGAGAATCCCTATGAGAAGTACCCAACCATCACAAATCCAAATCCAGCACCCACAGCTCTCAAGCCACTTAAAAGCCTCACAATCTCAATATTAAAAAACAAAAAATGAGAATAAAAAATTATAAAAGACAAAAAAGAGCAAAAAAAACCAAGCTTAAGTATTGATTTACGCGCTGCTATTTACTCGCTTTATTAAGTTTGTAAAGATTTGAATAAAATGATTATTAATACCTGCAAATACTTAGTTTTTAATAATGCTTCGCTTAATGCTTTTACATGCTTTTCCTACAATGCTTTTCTAAGCGAAAAAAACAAATATGAGAGAGAGATTTGTATGCTTTTTCCAATTTAATATTTTTAAGAACCTAATTTTACGATTTTCAAAAAACCCAAACCTTATACATAGATCACTTCAAACCTCTTAAAAGATATATATTTAGTGACGTGATATTTGAGTCCCAAACTAATTGTTCAGCGTCGCTTGGGTATAATCAGCTTTAGTTTACAGATTTCTTGGTCCCACAGGGCGTATGCGTAATTTCCGCAACAGTGGGGGGAAAACAACAACAAAAAAATAAAATAAAAATAAAATACTGTCAACTGTTTGGGGTCAGGAGACTGTGAATGAGACTGAGCCAAGTTGCCGCCAAGTCAATGCCCCAAAGGCAGACACACACAGAAGCCGTAAACGAATCCAGAATCTATAACCGAATCTGAATCAACAGACAGTAGACGGCGCCAGAGCCAAAAAAAAAAGAAAACTAGTGTAAAGTAAGGATAGGAAACTATATATATATATATAGAAAATGTATGCGTAGTCATCTGTGCGTCTAACTGGAGCCACCATAAGTCAGCGTCCGCCCCTAAGTCTCGCGCATCGCGTATACGCCTCGTTGTGCCCCCCTTCGGAAGTCTCTTCAGTTAATTGCCGTAGGTCAGCACAAATCAGGGGTTTGCTCTCTGTCTCTCTTGACACCAGCCAAGATCTTTTTAGCCAGACTTTGCTTCTATCATAGATATATATATTTTTTTTTGTGAGATATTCACCGCTTTTATGTAATGCCACCCAAAGGGGGGTGTGTGGAAATGGTGGTGGTGTGGAATTGCTTTAATGTGGCTTGCGTGTCGCCGCTGTGAGCTGTGCCCTTTGTTGCTCTGCTTTTCTTTTTTTTCGCTTGCTTTGGCTGCTAAAAAAGAATTTATGTCAATGCCAGAAGCGACAAACAACAAGCAGCGGGAAAACAATAACAGAAGCGAATATTATAATGAAGGAGGGAGTGGGAGAGGGAGTGGGTTGAAATCGGGAGTACTGACTTGGCCCCAAACATTACTCTGCAGTTTCAGTTAATTGGCAAGGCACACACACGCAGGCAGGCATACACACACAAACACACACACACACAGAGTTGGCCAACACGTGGGCGACAAAAAAGGCAAACACTGAGAGAGAAATATATAGAAAAAATCAATATATAACCACAATATTATAGGGATTTAAATTGTCATAGAAATATATAGAAAATATCAATATATAACCAAGTTTTTACAATATTATAGGAATTTAAATTGTTGAAAATCGAAAAGAATTTAATATTTTAAATATTAAAAACAGAAAAAATTATAATTTCAAGTGTCCTTTGTATTTTTTATTTTTTTTTAGATTTTAACCTAATACAAACCTACAAAGAAAATCTTTTAAACTAATCCATTGGTTATTTTAGATCGATTTCAAAATTTAAGTCTCACTGTCTTTGACTTGTTTTACTTATTTGAAATATTTAATTATTAATATTACTTATTCCTTTTTTAAATTAAAGGACTTTAAAATCTACTCAGGCTGTCTCAAAGCAATATTAATTTATTTAAAGGAACCCCTAAACTATGTAGCTTATTATTATGAATTATATATTTTCGAGATTATATATTTTAGGGCTCCTTTTTCTGAGAACCCTTTGTTGTCTCTTAATTTCTCTAGAATTTCTTAGAAATATATTAAAAATGGTATATTTCAAAGCTTTTTTTCCATATTTAAATTAAATTTTAAATATGGAATTTAAATTAAATTATAAATATAGAAAAAAAGGTTTAAAATATAACATTTTTTTGCTCACATTTTAAGTAATTTTTTTCTCCTAGTGCAAGGACAGAGAGAGGTAGATGATGGAGCTAAAAAAAGGAAGAGAAAGAGTAAGAGTAAAAGAGAGAGAGAGACAGAGGACGAGGGAGAACACGCGACGCCAGCGTTGCGACATGTAGCCGCCATTTAAATTGCCCGGCAAGGCGACCTCGTCCCGCTCCCCCTTGTCCCTTAACACCCTCGCCATCCGTTGCCACCCTTAACCCTGCTCCGGACCCGGGACCCGGACCCGGACCCGGAATGAGACATGTTGCCCTTGATTTGTGTGCACGGCATGTGGCGGCGTGTTGACTATTTGCATTGCATGTCCACACACACACACACACACACACACACACACCACATGCCATTGCGTGAGTGTGTGAGTGTGTCCAATAATTTCGTAACATGGCCTTTGTGGCGATCTTTGCACAGCGATAAGCCAATGGAGTGGCCAACTTGCTGGCAACTATTTTTACCCTTACCAGAGGTTATGCCAAAAGTTCTATGAAAAAAAAAAGAGATTTCTAGGGAAAGGGTATCTAAAAACTATATATTTATTTAAAAATGTATCATTATTTATCGAATTTAAGCTAAAGATAATATTTACCTCACTAAAAATATGCATTACCAGAGGTTATGCCAAAAGTTCTATGAAAAAACGAAGAGATTTCAAGGGAAAGGGTATCAAAAATATATATTTATTTAAAAATGTATCATTATTTATCGAATTTAAACTAAAGATATTATTTAACTTGCTAAAATTCGATAAATGTCGATAAAATCGATAAATGTTATTGAAAGAAAGCTGAATTTAATAACCCAACAATTTAAATTATATTTAGTATCTGCACATATAAATATATATTTATATTTTTATACATTTCTTTATAATTATAATTATATTTTGGTAATAACTTTAAAAGGCGACAAAAGTCTCCTTTAATATGTCTCCTTTTTTATTCTTGCTGCTGCCTTGAGTAAAATCCTTTGGTGAGGGCGTCCAAAAACAATATCATTTGCCTGAATCTACTCGCAATTGGCTATATGTTTGGCCCAATGCCAAGTGATTTGCATTTTTATTTGTGATTTCTTGTGCCCTCAACTAATAACGGGTAATTATTAATTATTTGATGCCAGTGCCTGCCTGCCCTTTACTTTTTCCCACTTTTTGCTGAATAACTTTCACTGGGTCCTAAGAGGAGCCCCCTCCTATGTGATTTCAAAGCACTTCAATTGCTGCCTAGAAGTATGCAATTATTTAGTACTTAATGCATAAAGTCCTGTGGTAATCGTTAAATGAGGTAAAGGCAATGACCTAGATATGTGGAATTTAATTTATTTTGTAAAGTGTTTATTTTTTTTTAAGAAAAAGTAATTCCCATCATCTGAATAATTATCTTAAACCATTATCTGCTTTTTGAGTCTTCCGGGATTAATATCTGCATTATTTCTTGAACCAACACTAAAATGTATGCTATGAAAATCACTTCCCACTTCCCAAACCCCAATTAGCGGTGGCTCCTGAACCATCCACCATCCACCCACCTTCCTTGGCAGCAACGACCTTGAACTCGCCGCCGGCAAATCGAAGCACGAAGCAAACACAAAGCAAATGAAAGTAAAAGTTGCATGTGCTACGTCTTCGCTGCTGTTTTTTTTTTACGGCTTTCCCTGGCACTTGCGGCAGCTGCATGCATAATGCGCCCCTAACACCGCCACACCTTCTTCACCCAGTCAGTACCCCCCGTGTCGCCCCTTGGGCTCTAAGCACCGCCACCCGAAGGTTGCCGGTCGCCGGTCGCACTGCAGGCTAGATGGCCAAGATGGCTATGGAATCCATTAGGCCCCCATTTGATGAACCTGCCCCAGAGACCCACTGACGTCATCGGGACATGGGAAGACGTGCTGCCTGCCAACAGGCTAAAAAGCCTATAGGTTTTCATAGGGAATTATGATTTTATTGTATATTTAAATAGGAAATATAATCGCTTATTAAAATATTAAATGTTAAAAAATAATATTTTCGGGTATACTAAAAATCCTCAAAATAGGTTTAAGCAAAAAAAAATCGTACAACATAAAACACCACAATTTTTGGGTGCCACAAAATTCCATTGCATACTTTTAGATGCCTTTTTTTAAGGGTTTTCGATTTATTTACAAATTCCAACAGCCTAAATTATAAACTTGCTTAAGCTATTAGCACAGAATATATATAAATATATATTTTTTTAATCTCCAAATATCTGAAAAATCATAATTATTAAGAGAAGAAATTCTTAAAAGCTAAAAAAATACAGAAAATATTCATTGCAACAGCAAACTAAGTAAAATCACTGTCGCAGGAGTCAAGTCTCAGAAGTCGCAGACCTCACCTGCCGCTTTGTCTTTATTTCTTGCATTTATTTATTTATTGAGCGCTGCGACAAAATTTGCAAGGAAAACAAGAAATAAAAAAAAAGAGAAAAGAAAACTGGACTGGAGAAACCAAAAGCGAAGAAAGTGCGGCAATAGCAGGGAAATGCCCGGGGAAATGCCGGGGGGGAAATGCCAGTAGGAAAGTGGGCGAAGTGACGACGTCAGCAGCGATTTATTTCGCGACAGTTTGTCGTTCATCTTTTTTTACGACCGCCGCCGCCGCCGACTTTCAGATTGCTGTTGTCATTTATTTGCCGTCATAAACTTTCAATGGAATCACGCAAGCGATTTTTGCCAACTTTTCTCCTACTTATCCTTCGCCTCCTTTATGATCCTTTATCTCCCGCTGCTCGCCTTTATTGTTCCGCATATTCCATATATGACAACATGTGACAGGCTTTCTTCCCTTGTCAACTTTCCCCTTTCCCCCCTTACAAGCTTACAAGCACGCATTCTCTCAACCCATTTTCTATTAATTTCCAGAGCAGACTCTCTGCCTGCTGCCTGTGATGTTTTGCATGTTTGACACACAAAAAAATACAAAAAAAATATACAATAAAAAAAAAACGGAGAGACTAAAGCTAAATGGAAAATTCAAAAGGCAAACAGCTGAAGGCAGAAGGAAAACGAAGCCAAAAGGCGAACAATAAGCAAATTGGCCAGAAGGGCGAATGACAACAACAGCAATCAACACAGCAATGGCCAAAACGGGAAGCTCTTGCTTTAAATCCGAATCTTTCATGCCCTGAGAGGTTCTGAAATAATCTTTGTTTGAATCATATTTAATTACAAATTGAAAGGAAAACAACAAGAAATATATTATATATTATTTTATATTTATTATTATATATATATAGATTTTTTATAACTTAATTATATTAAAGTTCAGCGAAAATATCCTTGTCAGGAAGTATTTCCAGTCGTTGCTCGGTTTCTCTTACCAATCTCAGTTTTTTTTTGTTTGTAATTTTTCTCTTTGGCTTTTATTGGTGTTTTCTTTTTTTTTTGCTGCTGTTTCAGTGTGTTCTTGCCCTGTATAAATAACATTTTTGTCAAGCGCCTCGTATGACAAAGTGTCAGCTATAAATGTGTTGGACACACACATCCTCTGAGTGTGTATATGTATGTATTGGCTAGGCCTATTGGGCACTCAAGTGGCTGCAATTGCTAGTTGTTGTTGTTGTTGTAGTTGCTGTTGTTGTTGTTGTTGTTGTTGTTGTTGTAGTTGTTGTAGTTGTTGTAGTTGTTGTTGTTGTTGGTGCTGCTGCAGTTGAAACAGCTGCTGGTGTTGCAGTCAGCGTCGCTGCTTCAAATTCTTTGAAAAGTTGTCGTTGTGACACTTTCGATGTTGTTGTTGTTGTTGGTGTAGCTTCACTTATAGCTGCTGCTGTTGATTGTTGGTGTTGTAATTGTCATTGCTGCTGCTGCTGCAGATGTTAGTGTTGCTGCTGATGTCGCTGCTGCTCTACGGTTTGTTACTGTTGGTGTTGGTGTTGCTGCAGATGTTGGTGTGTTTAGTGTTGCTGTCGCTGTTATTGTTGCTGTTAGTGTGACCGTTGATATTGCTGTTGTTGCCTTTCGCCAGTTGGATGCCCAAAAATTGTGGCGTCTGCCGTTTGCCCTTTTGCCATGTGTTGTATCTGTTGTTGTTGTTGTTGTTGAATTTTTTTGGAAATACTTGGCTGTTGTTGGTGTTACTGCTGCTGCTGCCGCTTGGCGTTTGAATTGAGTCTGGAGGCCTTTTGTTATTGTTTTGCGGACTGAGCCTACACAACTACTGGGTTTTTTCCACATTTTTCGGCAGTCAGGCAGTGTCAGGCGAAAAACATTTTCGGCTGCGGGCTTCTGGTTTTCGGTTTTCGGTTTAGGTTTCGGTTTTGGGTTTCTCGGTTTCTCGGTCTCTCGGCCTGATGTCTTGTCGTCTGGCCACTGCCGTTGCAGTGGCAGTTGCACTCGGCGCGGAAAGCGGAAGCGTTGCCCACAGCTCCTCGCTCGATGCGGATAACATTTATTTTCCATAAATACAAATCAGTGATCGTTGCGTTGCGGCGAGAGAGATCCTTGATCCAGGATCCCGGATCCGCGAGTGCTTGTTACTCCCCTGGCAGGATAATGGCCGTCAACGGCCATACGCATTGTGGCCGGCCAGCGGATTGTGGTTATTATCATTATTATTATTATTATATTTTTGTTCAAGTTTTACACATTTTTTTCACACTGTGATTTGTGCCCTGCGGTTAAGTGGAATATCGCCAGCGACAGGAGCATCAGAAGCAGCGGCAGCAGCATCAGCAGCAGCATCAGCAGCAGCAGCAGCAGCAGGACCCACAACATCGGGATGTTCATTTACCATGCCATCAAGGATGAGCTGGAAAAAATGTAAATATATGCCGGGAATTTATAGTCAAGCAAATATCTTGCTTTTCTTCCCGCATTGATTTTATTTTCTTTTTTTGTAATTTTTCTTTTAGTGATTTTTATATATTTTTTTTTTGCCAACCAACTTGAGTAGCCAAATTAAAAATTAAAAATTTATTTGATATTTACCAGGGAAGGCGAGTTGTAGCAGTGTTTTTGATTTAAATTATGCAGAATTCTTTGATTGGATTTGATTTGACTTCGACAAAATGTTGCGAAATGCGAATCCCAGTCGCATTTTCGTAGCTTGGAAAATCAATTGATACGCAAATTCCTGCCCTTTCACCTCCCGCCTTTCACTCTCTGAGTGTGTGTGTGTGTGTGTGTGTGCTATGACCCAGCCAAAAATAAACTCCATTGACCGCTTCCACTTAGCCTTTGACGCTGCCTTTTTCAAAATGTCCCCCGTTTAGGCCAATTTTGTAAAAATAAAATATAAAACGGGGCTAAAGAGATGCGATAGGAAATTAGGCTACGTTAAAGGGTTCAATGTTAGTTTTTAATAAATTTGGAAAGTATTTTTTTTAACGCAGATTTTGTAAGAAGCTCACTTGAAGTTTTTTTTTTTCGAAAAAGACTAAAAGTCACTTGAAAACTAGGAAACTATTAAATATTTATATAATTTTCTTAAGGCCCTAAGAAAAGGTTTAACAATGTTAGGCAGTTAATACCAGAATATATCAACATATACCCAAATATACCTAGAATATTTCAAAATATACTCAAATATACCCAAGTATACCCCAAAATGTACCAGAATATACCAAAATATACCCAAATATATTCAAAATATACCAAAATATACCCAAATATATTCCAATATACCCAAAATATACCAGAATATACCAAAATAAAACCATATATACCCAAATATACCCAAAATATACAAAAACAAATTATTATTTTATTACTATTATTACTTTCCATGATTTTCAGTTCGTTACTGAATTAATTTACAATTTTTAAAAATGAATTAAATATAGAATATATCAGAAAATAGTTTAATATCTAAAAAATTTAGACAGATTTGTTGTTATATGTATAAATGTTATATGTACATATATATTTCTCTCTGATTCTTATATTTCTTGAAGAACTTTTCTCGCATCTTTTCTTCCGGCCATTGAATAACATATCATTTTCCATTATTATTTTCTGCTTATGTGCTGCTGCAATCGCGAGTCAATCGAATTGATTGATGAACCCACCGATGGCCGACGACCAATCAATGTCGCTTCCTCTCCCCTCACCCCTCCCCCCTTGTTCGTCGTCCTTATCTTGCTCTTCTTCAGCTGCACAACTTCCGCTTCCTTGTCTCGCTGAACCTCCACTGTCTTTCTTCTGTCCGTCTTCATATCTCCTTCGACTTCGACTTCGACTTGTGTTCCGATAACCAACTTTAAACGTCATTGGAAGCTATACCCAACTTTGGTAGCTCTGCACTGGGAAAAAAGATTTTGAATAAAATATTAAACTGTTGGAAATAAAGTTGCTTGCTGAATTAAGAAAAGATTTTAAAATAGATTTCAAATAAGATTTAAAAAATTACTTTTTAAACATATTTTAAAGTGGATTCTTTTATTTAGTTTTTTCGAAATAGATTTGTAATGAATAATTTGAATGTTGGCGAGTCTTTTGTCGAAAATTAATTGAAAATATATAGCATTATGGTATTAATTTGCACAAATTATAGAACATATAAATTTAATATTACTGAAATTACTAAAGAGCTGAAATATTCGGAAAATTATCTATTGAAATATCATTCAATCTTCCAGATTTTTGGGGCTTGTAAAATAATTTAAAAAGTATTGGCTTTCATTGCGTGATTTATCGATCGTTAAAAAAAATATCTTGAAAATATATACCATATTAATACTAAATTAAAAGTATCTTGAAAATATATACCATATTAATACAAAATTAAAAATATCTTGAAAATATATACCATATTAATACTAAATTAAAAATATCTTGAAAATATATACCATTTAAATACTAAATTAAAAATATCTTGAAAATATATACCATATTAATACTAAATTAAAAATATCTTGAAAATACATACCATATTAATACTAAATTAAAAATATCTTGAAAATATATACCATAATAATACTAAATTAAAAATATCTTGAAAATATATATCATATTAACACTAAATTAAAAATATCTTGAAAATATATACCATATTAATACTAAATTAAAAATATCTTGAAAATATATACCATATAAATACTAAATTAAAAATATCTTGAAAATATATACCATATTAATACTAAATTAAAAGTATCTTGAAAATATATACCATAATAATACTAAATTAAAACTTAATAATAATAAATACATAATATTATAATTTAATAACCAAATTATACATATATGAATACTATTACTTTGAAATAATATTGAATTTTAGTATTAATTTACAAAAAAATACTAAAAATCTGATTCCCTACCGAGTTAAGCTAAATAAAAACTCATTTTAAGGGTTTCATTAATCAAATTTAAGTCCAAAACCCATTAACCTTTTTCTCCCCGTGTTCCTGGTTGATTTTTCTAACCAGTAAAAGCCACCATTTTCGCAGCGTTCCAGTTCCTCTTTGGGGGGCTTTTGGTTTCGGTTTCGTTTGCTGTTTACTCTGTTTGTTTGTTGTCTGGCGGCCTTTGGCACCTTTGAAACCTAAACCTCCCTCTCCCCCGCCGCCCCTCTGCTGCTGCTGCTGCTGCTGGTGGTTTTTCCGGGCGGAGTGTCTTGCACTTTTGACTAAGCCTCAAGTCGGGCTAAAAGCTAAACGCTAAATGCATATCTCTGTGTCGGAATGTGGAACAGTTGGCTATAATTACACACACGTAGGGCCGTCGCACAGTTGGATAATAAAAGTAAAAGTAAGTGAATTTCGTATGCCTTTCCACCTTTCCACCTGACATCCTCTCTATCCTCCATCCGCCCCGTTGTCTTATTTTTCCGGCAAGCATAAGTTTGAGGGGTAACGGTGGGCGGCGGAAAATTGGGGGGCTGTCGTGGAAATGTGTGTGTGCCGGTGTGTGTGTGCGGTTCCGGTGGCGCCAAAAGAAAACGTTTAACGTTTAGGTCCCATTCTCATTTTCGCCAACAGTTTCATTTGCATTGTGTGTGTGTTTGTGTGTGTTTGCCAACGAAGAAGTCCTTCCACAGTTTTAGTAATCAATTTTTGTTCTTGCTTTTGTTGCACTATCGATGTGTCTCTCTCCCTCACACTCTCCCTCTGTGTGTGTGTGTGTGTGTGCGTGCGGGTGTGTGTGTGTAGGAAACTGGTGAAACTGGTGAAAATGTGGCATCGACACAGCCAGTTGCATAAACGTCGCACGCGGAACAAGTCGAGAGAAATGGCATTTAAATCGAAATTTTAGCAGCTGCTCAATTATATAAATCGGCGTGCTTGCCAGTCGTCCTTAAGGTCCTTTCTTCAGCCGCAAAACAGCAATAAACAAACACTGGGATGCTGTCTCGTTTTCTCTTCAAACCTCAGTTGTTGTTTTTCTTTTTTTTTGAGTGTGTGTTTACCCGCTCTCTTTCTCTCTCTCTCAGTCGCGAACGTGAGAGAGATGCAGAGCATCCTGTGGAAACGTTTTGGCAAAAATGTGAAACATCAAGATTTGGGGTGTTATTATTTCTTTTTTTTTTTTTTGTTGTGTGTGTTTTTCTAGCAATTTTAGACGACACTTTCTTGGTATTTTTTGTGCTTGTCTTCGAATTTCCCATAACTATTACCGTTGGCAATCAAGTGATATCCTTTCTCAGTGGAAAATTGAGTTTTCTTGCAATTTCGGGATTTCCCAGTTATTTTTTGTTAGTGTTCTTTGTTTTTGTTGCAGTTTTCCAATTCAATAAAAGTCCCAACTGAACTAAATGATACTTTGAGTCTATATATTATATATAGAATATAGAACTATATATATATATATAAAATAATAAAGTATAAAACCCATAATTTTAAGGGAACTTCCTGCAGATAATAAACAATAATTAATTAGAGAAGTTTTGGTTAATAAATAATAATATATTAAAAAAGTTGTAAGGCCTATCTGTGCTATTTTTCATTTATTTTTTTATGAGTTTCAAGGCTTTAAGGGAGACATTTAAATACAAGCTTTAACAAGGCCACATAATTTTATTTATTTTATGTTTTCAGAAGAGTTTTAATAGGCAAAAAAATGGTTTTTAATATGAGAAATCATTAACACTTATTTTTACTCTCTGAATATTTTTTTTTTTCGTTTTCTCTAAATAATATATAAATTTTACATAAACAAACATTTTATTTAAAAGAAATCCAGAAAAGGTATCTTGAAATCTTAAAGATACATTATTTTAAATCTTTAATTTGTTTCACAAAATTTTTATATTATTTATTTAAATGTAAATCATATTTTAATTAGGAGTAAAGAAAAGTAAAATTAAATTGTACCATTAATCTAGAGCTCTATATAGTATTTTAAATATTATTTACATTTTATTAATGAATGAGGAATTTATTGTAAAGCGGAAGATTTCACTCCTTTTACTTCTAAAATATCAACCTTCTAACTTCTAAAATTTACAACCAATATAAATGATATGCATGGCACTATTAATGATTATAGTATTTATGCATATGTATATATAAAATGTATACTATTCATGTCTTTCCCTAAGCCCCCTAAACAAATTTATAGCCTGTCGATATGTCAACGGATGTTTAGGCTTAATGGAAGTGTGATTTATGGCCTTAATTGATTATATGCATTTAATATTTAGTTTTTCAATTGTTTTCTCTGGGAAAACATTAAGGTAAATGTTAATTAAAACAAAGTTAGTTAACTTGGTTCAACAGTCGGTGGCAGGGTTACAAAAATGAGAAAGGAAAAGGAAAGAAAAGGATGTTTTCCTTTGTGTCAGTGTGTCAGTGTTACAGTGCCAAAGCCGGGTCCCATGTCCATGTCCTTGCTGTGGGTGGATGTCCTCCCGTTACCCCCCCCCCCCCCAAGATGCCGACATTCCACGAAGCTTGCTCTCTCTCTATCTCTGTCTCTCCCTTTCACTCGGCTTCAGCTGCTGGAGGCGAAACGATTTGGCAAATGGAACACTGTGACGCCGAGCAGTTGGCATTCTGGACCGCGCGCTCATTTCGCGGCATTTTCCGTTACGTATACGCAATGTGAGCCAGCGCTAAAAATTGAGCTAAATAAGCGCGAAAAATTAAGCAGAAAAATAAAGAAAAACAAGATAATAAATAATAGAGTTAGGGATAATAAGAGAGCTAAGGATTTAATTAAGTCAAACAAACAAAAGAAAAAAAAGAAAGAAACCGCTGTGCTTTTGTGTATATCCTGTGTGGTATCCTGGCTATTTCTGGCTCTAATATATGAACTTGGCTGTGGGTGTTTGTGTGTGTGTGTGTGTGCCCGGTGTTTTCATTTACGTTTATTTCTTTGGCCTCCAAAAAAAATGTAAACAAATTTCAATAATGGGGAAAAGACTACCAGAAAAGATACTACCTCAAGCTTGGACGGCTGTGTGTGAGTGTTGCGCATGTCTGCAGCAAAAGAAGAAGAGTTACCTTCCCTCAACCCCCCCCCTAAATACCCCCCGTGGCACTACTACATTTACTACTAGGAATAAAGCAGCTGTGCGAAGTTCTCGTTTTATTTACATTTATTAATATTTCCTTCTTATTCTCTCTCTGTGTGTGTGTGTGTGTCTTGTTTTTTATCACTCTTTTTGTCGTTGTCGTTGTCTCTCTGTGTGTGTGCGGTTAGCTCGGGGGAATTGTGGCGTCGCCATGGCGTATGCGTAATATTTTGTTTTGTAATTATATGCGCGGCGAACAAACGAAAATTTGTGTTTAATTAATTAATTGAAAGACCAACGCCAGCGGCAGTGGCAATGGCGGTGGTGACAGCGGCGAGTGCCTTCAGTTGACCGCGTGGCGCCAACTGGAGCAGAGCTCAACCCAAAATCAGGCAGCTAAAAGTTTTCTTACTTTTTCTTCTCTTTTTTTTTTGTTGGTGTGTGTATCCAAAAAAAAAAAAACAGCTGCTTGCCAGTCAGCTGTGTGTGTTTGTGTGTGTGTGTGCTTGCATGTGTTGAGTGTGTAAAAAATATATAAATAGCAGCAGATCCATCAAGAAACGACCTTGGAATGAAACATGCTGCGGTTAAACTAAAGTGAAATGATAGCTCTTTTTTTTTTGGTGCCCTCTTAAATAGGCAATGCAGTGCAACAACATTAAAAATAAATAAATAAATAAATGCTTAAAATAATGAGAGTAAGCCATCAATGGCCATCAATGGCAACAACATGCAACATGTGGCCAAACCGCAGTCGATGCCACTAAAATGTAATTACAAACAAAAGCCCACAACACATCAACCGCAATCCTCAACAAGGATGTGCAGAGGGACGCATAAAAACAACAAGAAAAACATAAAACAAAAAAAAAGTGCTAGTGCGCGAGTTGAAAAAGTCGATCATTCTAGCGATTGCAATTGATTTATTATCGAAATAATTAATATTTTGGATTGTATCTAAAATAAACAAAAAAAAAAAATTATATTCTGCTTTTATATGTCAACTTTCTCTATATTTTCTATAAAATCTGCAAGCTAAAGACTAAAAACCATAAAGTTATCATTAAAACATCGATAATTTATCGTTAAGCGGCGATGTTTTCATTTATTTAATTCTGCCTAAAAAATAAAAAATTTGAAAGAAAAAAGAAATCGAAGAAAGGGATAAAAAAGTTCTAAATCAAATCAATAACAAATTTCTATTTAATCGATCTACAATTTATCGATAAACCTTCAACAAAAATCATTATCATATTTAGCAATAGATCACTTTTAACTTATACAAAAACACGCTTTAATGATCGACCATGACCATCGACTGATCGTATATCGATAGGTACAACCAATCGAAAGTGACAAAATAAATCGATAACAAATGCCGATCTGCAAATGGCAACCGAAACAGACGAGCCGCAGACAACAAACGGAGCTTCTTCAGTTCCGCAACAGCAGCCAACGCTTCCAGCAGGACCAGTGCCAGTGTCTATTTCCGTTACCGTTCCCGTTACCGCTTCCGTTTCCGCTACCGCTACCGCTATCGCTATCGCTTCCGTTCGCGCTGCTACAGTGAGCCAAAGCTAACAGCGACGCGAGTCTTCCCAGCGGTAGAGCCGAGGCCGAGGCGGTGGCCGTCATGCAGCTGCAGGCGGCCAGGGCCCAATTGACCAGCAGCTGCATTTAGCTCATCCATAGACACATACACACCCACACACAAATACACATTCGCATACCAAGCACACACCATACACACGCACATACACCCCCCACACACACACACACACAGATCAAAACATATTGAGGAGGATTCAGTGAGCTCATCGAAACCGAAACCGAAACCGAAACCATGCAGATGATACTTGTTGCTGGCGGGTAAGTGAAAAGCCACCCCCAAAAAAACCTGAATCCGAACCCAAATCCGAAACCCCAAGAACCCCTCTGTCGATGTGTCTAAAAATATGTGTGTGTGTGTCATGTTGAGTGTTGGGAACTAAACTAAACTAGGATCTATGTCAGAGTTTGATCTCCTTTGGAAACTTTGTATAAATATTTAACTCGGCTAACCAAAGACTAAAACGATCTAGCTGTGGGGCATATATTGAGGCTATATCATTGCCTTGCTACATTTATCTATATATATTGCTATATATCGCTATATATATAATATATATGTGTGTATTTGCTGCTTTTTGTTTCGCCTTGTTTGCCCGCCCCCAAAGCCTTTGCTTGGCACTCGTATTTATTACCTAGAATTATCATATTTTGTAACTAAGTATTGTAAAGAAATATATATATATATATAATATCTGATTCTTTTACTAATTAATATCTTTCTTTCTATGTTTCTCTCCTTGTCTCCTCGTTGCCGTCTCATCCGTCTTTGATGTGTTCCGAAATGTGTGTTTTCCACAGGTAAGTGAAAAACAAGATTTAAAAGAAAGGGTATCTATTAAAAATAAGGCATATAAAGAATTTAAAAAAGGTTATAACTTAATTTTACTTGATTTATAATAATAATATAAATACATTTTCATAGTGCCTGCTAACTAGGGATATTTTAGAAGTATTTCTTGCTTTGGTTTATAAATACGTCCTGATCTTAGAACACAAAGCCTTTTAAATATATTTTAAAGCAAAAGGTATATTTAAAAAGGGGATTTCTACTTCGGAAATATTTTATATATCGTAATAAATAAAATCATGGCAAAAATTAATAAATTTAATTAATTAAAAAAGACTATCTTCACCACCAACTATTATTTTTAGTGGTATTTAATACAGTGTTTTTTAAATATGTTATTTTACTTGACTTAAAGCAGAAAGCTTTTATAAATATATTTTATAGTAAAACTTATAACAGAAAGTACATTTCTTTACTTAAAGAAAAGAAAAGAATACAAAATATCCTCGAAAATGATTTATTCTCTACACATGCAATTATGTTTGGTAATTTTTATTTATTTAACCCACAATAATTATTTGTGTTTCTTTAATTAGAATTAGACTTGGAAACTTTTTGAAATACTTTTTGAAGAAAATTATATAAAAGAAAGATCATATGAAAGGTCATATTAAAGGTTATGAAAATTTTAGAAAATATCATAGAAACTACATTTTAAGGAAATTCTGTTTTTTATTTTAAAATTAAATTGAGGATATTTCATTAGGTTTCTTCTATTTGTATTGAATTAGATAACTTTTGAAATATTATATGTTTTGAAGTAAAAACATAAAATTTTTGTTAAGAAAGGTCATATTTTCACATGTAAATGATACAAAATATCTCAAAAAATACATATATCCTAATTTATTTCTCCCAGTGTCTTTCTTTGTAATTTAGCTTTGCAAGGACCCTTAAGCTTTATTAAACTTAAAGCTGTTTTAAAAGCTTTTAAACTTGGCTCCTGTGTCTGGGCTAAACTTAAAGGAAAATTGAACTTAAAGGCAGCTTTCAAGCGGGGAAAACCCGGCTGCCTGGCTTTCCACAAAGCTGGGAAAATTGAGCTTTTCTCTATAAAACATATTTCCGTTGCATTTGAAAATTTCCTATGCGCGCGCGCGCTGTGTGTGTGAGTGAGGGGAGGGGTATAGTGTGGTGTGTGTGTGGGGCATGTGTTTATTTATTAATAATTGCATTACTCATACGCCATGCTGTCCCTCACTGGCAGCAAAGCGTTCAAGTGCACACGTGACACGTATATGAATACGTGTGTTTGCGTTACTTCACGTGTGAGTGTGTGTATGAGTATGAGTGTGTGTGTGTGTGTGTGTGCAGTTATTCGCATTATTATAATCAAGTGAAAGAGAGGGAGGTAGGGGGGGATGGCAAAGAAATAGGCTCAGGGAGCATAACGAGCCTGGCGGCATTTTAAAGCCATCATTAATAATAGAGTAGAACACCTTGGGTGAGAGATGTGAAGATGGGGGGAAGGCAAGTGGGCTTATGGCTTTTGTGGTTTCTCCTTCAATTCGATTTTCACTAGCTCTCTCTCTCTGTCACTCTCTTTCACTCACTCTCTCTCTCTCTGTGTAAGTGTATTTGGTTCATTTACAGTTTTCACCTAGTTTTTTTTTCATGTTTTGGTTATTTTTGCCTTTGGCCATTGCCTCAGCGGCCCCAAGCGGCATTTGCTTTTGTTTGACACCCCTCAGGCCCCCCCCCTTTCATGTGTGTTTGTGTGTGTGGCGGCCGGTGCCCGAGTGTCGCCAGTGTCCCTGTGTTCCCGCTCTTCTTGCTTAGCCAATGTTCACTCAGGCCGCCGCCGCTACTAAACTCGTCTACCTTTTGTTGTTGCGGCCTGCTGGCTTTCATTCTTTGAGTCTTCTATTTGTTGTATTTTTTTTTTCGGGCCTGTGTTCGTGCCAAGTGGCACTAAAACTATTTGCCTTTTGCCCAGTTTTTCCGTATCCCTGGGAAGAACGGGAACGGGAACGGTAGCGGCGGTACCTGCCATACACACACAGCACACGCAACACGCAGAGGCGCCAGCGTAGCAAAGGAGTCGGAGTGCAGCTTTGGGAACTGAAAGTCCACTCCACTCCACACTTCACTTCACTCCTGCCTGCCTGGCACCATCTCCGATTTAGTCCTGTAGCCAGTCCTTGCTGGCCAATGCAGCAAGTCCGCCGCACGTGCTGGCTTCGTTTCGCTTCGTGCCTTTCGGTTAAAAAGTGGCGCCCAACGTGGGGCGGAGCTGCTCGGTTAGCCTTCGGCAAAGTTCGTCGTTCGTCAGAGCTCGTACTCGTACTCGTGCTGACGGCGGTTGCTGGTGCTTGGTGCTGGTGGTGCTGGTGCCACACACTGGCAGTGGTAGTGCTGCTGCTGGTTTTGGTTCTGCAGCGCCTCGCATTTCGGTTCAGTCGTCGCAGTCGCAGTCACGTCGTCACAACGTAATCGTGCAACGCGTTCCGCGCTTGGCGGCGACTGTCGTCAGTCCAGGCACTCAGTCAGTCAGTCAGTCAGTCAGTCAGTCAGTCAGTCAGTCAATCAGTGAGTCAGTCCGGACAGTCAATCAGTCGGACAGTCAGTCAGTCAGTCATTCGGTCTATAAATCCGTCAATCAGTCAGTCAGTCATTCGGTCTATAAATCCGTCAATCAGTCAGTCAGTCAGTCAATCAATCAGTCAGTCAGCCAGTCAGTGAGTCAGTTCAGTGAGACAATCAGGCAATTAAAGTTCAACTCCAGTCTTCAATATCTTTTTTTTTTTAATATTTCTTTCGCTCGTTCGCTCGCTCACCCGTCGCCTACGCCTTTGCACTTCCTTCAAAAAAAATATTTAAAAAATTATTATAATAATATATATATTCATTTATATATATATACTAAGGACGTGCGTGTCGCGTTGCCGCGCGTGATTATTGTTGTTGCCGTTTTTTTGTCCTTTTTTTTGGTGCTTCAGTGTATGTGAAATATATATATATTTTTATTTTCTCTTCATTGTTGTGGCCAGAAGGAGAAGGAAACAACAAAAAAACTCAATTTAAAAGGTGTTTAAAGAAGCTTAAGAAGCCGCGTCAACACTCACTAGGACATGAACAGGCTCTCGTCTCAGCTGAGATCAGCTTGGCTCCACCAACCAACCAACGAAACAACCCACCAACTGTCCAGCCCTAAGCTAGAGTACCACTGTACCACTGTGTCTCTGTGTCTCTGTTTGTTTACCTTAATTAATGCACTGGCTAACGGTAAATGGACCCGGACACGGCCAACATAATTTGCCTTGGGGCGCCACTCGGATCCGTTGCAGCCTCCAGCCTCCAGCAGGAGTTTCGTAGGTTAGGAGATTCCGGAGGTTAGGAGAATCGCAGGTTCGCAGGTTCGCAGTTCCGTAGGTCCGTAGGTAGAGCTCCTTTCTACCTCACTGCAGGTCGAGTTAATTAATATTTCACTCCAACCCAAAGGGGGGTAGGGTAGGGTGTGTGTTTGTGTGTGAGAGAGAGCCCCAGCTCCGTTGAAGTTTGTGCTTACATAAGCAACTTCAATTCCTATTGCCCATTTTCCATTCCCATTACCATTACCATTTCCATTTCCATTTGGCTCCCAACAACCCCCTTCCCCTCCAAAAGAGGAGCCAAAAAAGGAGCCTAAAAGAAGAGAAAGAGACGACTGCTCATACGACGCATTGGCGCCGTCAAAAACTAAGGACGAAAGAGCAGCAGCAGCAGCAGCAGCTCGAAAAGGAAAACAAGTTGACCCAATTTTAGGGCCAATTGTAAATCAAACTTAAAATCAAAGCCAAAGCTAAACAGGACCAGAGAAATGTGCAAATAAATGGTCTCAAGCTGTGGTGCATTGTGCTGCAGACAACTTAATTTATATATTAAGCCTCTGGAGATCAACATTAAAACGAGGTCGTCTGGGAAATCTCTAAAATATTTGAAGAATGTATTTTAAATAGTAACGAGTAACGAGTAATTAAAAAGCTAGTAACTAGTAGTAGTTAAGATCAACATTACATCGAGGTCACAGTTATTCTAAGGTATCTGGAAAATCTCTGGGAACTCTCTGAGAAATCTTAAGAATGAATTCGTAAAAGTAACGAGTAGCTGGAAAAAAGTAACTAGTAGCTTGATATGTAAAACTGTACATCGAGGTCACTGAGAAGTCTCTGAACTAACAACTAGTAACTCGAACCTACAAACTACTACTAGTAACTACAACTAGTAACTAGTAACGGAGAACAAGTACCTAGTAGCGAGTAAGCAGTAAAAAGTAACGAGTAAAGATTAACTTTAAATCGAGGTCGCAATCATTTTGAGGCGTCTGACAAATCTCAAAACTAGTAAACTAGTAACGAGTAAGAGTAAGAAGACTAACTAGTAACTACAACTAGTAACTAGTAACTAGTAACGGAGAACAAGTTACTAGTAGCGAGCAAGCAGTAAAGAGTCCCTCGTAAAGATCAACTCGAGGTCGCAATCAGTTTGAGGTGTCTGAGAAATTTCTAATTTAGTAAACTAGTAACGAATGTCTACCGACTAGTAACGAGTAAGAACAAGAAGAGTAAAGAGTAAAGAAGTAACGAGTAAAGTAGTAACGAGTAAAGAGGAGTAAAGATCGACTTTAAATTGAGTTAATATAAGAAATATAGGAAAATAGTAACTATTTGTAATAAGTGCTAAGAGTTTTCCAATCTTCATATCCCTTGGAAACCAATTGGTTTCTTTTTTTTAAGGCTGTTTTCCCTTCCATTTTCCTAGTCTTTTCTTCTGTGAGTCAAGTGCGAGCCAGTGTTTCCATACAAATTAGTTAGTTGGCCTCCGCGGAGGAAAGCCTTCTTGTTCTTGTTCTTGCTGAGCATGAAGCATATGAGGAGGTTATTATTCAGCCTCGTCCTTTATTTGTTCCTGCCCCACTCTAAGCTTCTTTTGTGTTGGCTCCTTCCCTTTGTTCTCTCTTTTCCCCTTCTCTCTTCTCTCTTTTCTTTTCTTTTTTTTTTTTTGTTTTTTTGCGCCATGTTATTATTGTATTTTGCGATTAAATTCAAGTTTGACTCGCACACGCCAAAATTAATTGGGCACTTGAAGAGTTGAACAAGTCGATCGAGTTGGCCGGAGGGCAAGGAAACGACAGAGGGATGTGCCGTGACGGCGCTCAACAGCTCAGCCTTGTGTGTTAACCCTTATCCACTCGTCCTGGCACTCGTCCCCAAAACCCACTCCTTACCGCCAGCTGCCTGCTGCCTGCTGCCTGCTGCCGCCTTTTGTAATGTTCTAGGCAACTGATTTATTTTGATTGAACTTTGCATGCAAACAGCTGAGGCAACAGGAGGGAAGGGAGCCAGAGCCAAAGCCAGTTTGCCTCTGAGTTTGAGCAACAACTGGCAAGTGAAACATCATAAAACAAAAGCAGTTTGTGGTTGAATACAAGAGGGGAAGGGGGGGTTTCTAGGGGGAGTCTCAGCTGCGGGTCTCAGGGGTGCCCCCCCCCCCCCCATAGTACATAGGGAGGCCATTCGCACGCACATTGCTCGCTTCTTTTCTCTCTTATTTTTTTTTGGCGCCGAGGCTTAAGGCTTAGGATCGGGCCAAGTCTTTGGCTCCAACTCAGTCGTAAATGCGTCGAGCTTTGGCCACCGCTTTCCCCTTTCCCCTCTTGGCAGCATTAATAAATCGAGGGTCCCGCTCTCTCACTCTTACTAAGCCACTCCTAAAGCCAATGAGGCAGCGAGTTTTGGCCTTATCGAGTAGACTTTGGCTGAAGAATCTCTGTAGCTCTTGAAACAGAGCTCTTTTTCAAGCATTTTCAAGCAGAACTTCCTTTTAAAAAACTCCTTCATTGCTTGCTGTCCTTTCTGCCATTTAGTTTTGGCCCAATTGCCAACTTGGTTATGTCGGAATATATGTATATATGTGTGCATATGTATAAATTTATAGCGCATATGTTTGCGGTTACACAAATACACTAAGAGAAAAGGCAGCTAGTTAAGAGAATGTATATATTTCTTAATTTTTCGAGTCTTTTGGTAAAGGTTAGTCATACATTTTGTTTAAAAATCTTGTAATATTATTTAAAATATTATTATTATTATATTTTAAATAATATTCGGTTCAGTGTGTCATCATCTAACGGGGGAACATGCAGGAGATATTGTAAATTATTCGCCTGAATCCTGGATGGCCGGAATCGGAATCGGAATTGGAGTCTCTTGCCAGTGGATTTTGGGGTCCATCGTTTAGGTAAAAGCTGTTAGGAGAGAGAGAGAGGGAGGGGGAGGCTGTAAGGAGCTGGCAGGATAACATAGAATGGAGAAAGTTACGCACTGCGGCGATGGCGAGTTTTTGGGCTTTTAATATATGCTGGCGAGGTGTGTGTCTCTCTGTGTGTGTGTGTTGCACGTGCGCTGCGTGATTTTAATTTGAAACAAACACAAACAAACAAACACACACACACTCATCCTGAATTTTCTTTCTTTCTTTCTTTTTTTGAGGCTTCTCCTCTTCAATTTTTATTTTTTGTGTGCATTTTGTGGCCCCGGCTTTTCACAGTTTTATTTGGTTTTTCCGTTTTCATTTTCCTTTTTTTTTCTGTTCTTTCTTTCCATTTCCATTTCCATTTTATTTGTTTTCTTTTTTTCGTAATTCTTTTTACGACTCAACAAGCAGCAGAAATATAACAAACAGGCAGCTAAGGCAGAGGAGCATTTATTGATCCTGCGGCCGCTTGAAGCCAATTTGAAGGTCAAGCATACGCACTGTAAGCCAAAGGATTCTGCCTGCTCAACAGAAAATAAAAAAAAGAACAGAAAAAAAGAGTTGGTGTTGGTGGTGTTATATAAACATATGACGCCGCCCCTGACGTCATTGTAAATTATTTTCAAATTTGCGCCCAAAGGCCAAAACAAGAGGCAGCTGCTGGTGCTGCTGGTGCTGCTGCTGCAGCGGAAACGGAAGTAGCAGCAAGGAGCAGGAAGGACAGGAGGCCACAGCACGGCATACACCAGAGCATGCACAGAGAGCAAGAAAACAAGGACTGCAAGCAAGCAGGCAAGCAAGCAGGCAAGCAAGGATCTCCCGTTGCTCCTTGCTCCGTTTTCCGTGTCAAACATTTTCATCCACTTGTTCGCATTATCCTGGCAGCTCACAGCGGGCCACGGGCATCAAAGGATGCCGCCAGCAGCGGCACAAAAATTGTTACAATTGCTCTGTTGGCTTGGGAAATTCGGTATGAGAGGGGTTGGGGGGTTCAAATTCACAAGGGTTTCGTCCTGGCTGCTGCTGCTGCTTCAGCTGCTGCTGGTTCAAGTGAAAGCCAAATCCGTGCGAGCCAAACGAGCGAGAGAAAAATGAAAAGAATAAAATGGCAATAAACAGGCCGAGGAAAATGGCAGCGACAAGCCGAAAACTCAATATTCTCTCCACGTTTTAGGCATTAAATACAGAGTTACAGAGTTACAGAGTTAGTTATATATTTAGTTATATATATTCCCAGTTTAAATTGAAGAGAAGGGGGAAAAGAAGCTAGTTTTTGTCTAGAAATATTTAGAGAATGTCTAGAAATTTCTTAGGATTTATTTGAAAAACAAAGACACAAGAAATAGTATTTTTTAAAGCCTTATATTCCTGAAGTATTACTTATTTAATTTTATTAAATTATCCAAGTTTTAAGCTCTTTAAAACTTTAATCCAAAGAACTTGTGAGACTTTCTTTAGATTCCAAGTTATATTTCCAAGTTATCAATTCCCAGTTTTATTCTTTTTTATATTCCCCTATAGGTTTAGGGTATTGCCTGTCAAGCCAATGGCTTTTCCACTACCCCCCCTGCGTTGTGAAAATTCTTTGCGAAATCATGCAGAAAATCGCTAAAAACCCAACAGGCAACTCTAAAGCTGACTCAAGGCGCTGGAAAGCACGCACATTTTGCTCGTTTTGGCTCGTTTTTCTCGTTTTTCAGCTCGTTCCTTGTCGCATTTTCCTTTTGTTGGAAAAGTCTCCCCCCCCAAAATGCCATTAATGCTTAAATAGAATTTCGAATCGCATTTCGGAATCGATTAGCATTTGACCGGCTCTCGGAAAGAGAACTCCTTTTTGGAGAATGCCAGGACATTGGATGCATTTCAATTATGCAGAAGAAGATATCCTTGCTAAATAAAAAAATAAGCAAATGAAAAGTTGAAAACAAACTGCAATTAATTGCAAAGTTTTTCACAAAGTCATGACTTTATTACCCATACGCCATGTGGTACCTTAAAGCGAGTAGCTTTCCTAAGTGATTTTCAGCTTCGGCGTCAAATTAAGCAAAAGTAAATAAATAAACAGAAAGAGAGAGAGAGAGGGAAAACAATCACAAATTAAATAAAATTAATTCAAATGGAAGCAGCGGCAGCAACCACAACAAGCAACAGTAAAAATGAGCAATAAAAATTAGCATAAAAATGTCCGAGAAGTCGGAAGGCGGAAGGCTCTCTCTCCTTGCCTGCCTCTGTGCTGCGGGTCTATAAAAATCGCGTTGGCTACATAGTAGTTGTTGCCCCGGCTATATGGCATTAGCTTAAGCTCCGATTCTTGCCCAGGTGCAACGCACGCTCTCTCTTTTTTTTTTGCTGCCTTTATTTTTATTTTTTTTTTCCTCCTGCTGCCATGTTTGTGTTGCCGCTGGTTTTTGGTTAGCAAAATCGATACGACCACAGCGGAGGAATTAGAACTTGGCCAACACAAACACACACAGACAGACACGCGGCAGGAAAGCCAGAAAAGCGGGAAAGAAAGAAAGAAAGAAATGCAAAGCCAAAGCCAAAGGACTTTTGTTCCCTTAATTAAAACGAGGCCCGTGGAAAAGGTTATCTCCTTAGCCCAGCTCTCTCTTTGCCTCTTCTTCTCTTTGCAGCTCCCATTGATTTACACTGCACTTAGCCTAATTAAATTTAGTGCAGCTCAGTGTAATTTCGGTGTGTCTGTCAATCGATTTGCATATGAGGAGGAGAGCCAGGACGAGGAAGAGAGTTCATTAAATGGAACGCGTTTCCTGCCTGCTTGCTTACTTTTGTTTTTGTAGCAAGTTTGTAGCAAGTTTGAAAGTCACGTGTCGTCGTCCGAGAGTCCAAAAACTCGGGCTTACAAATTTCCCAGCCAGTAAAGAGTTGCTCGGAAAATGCTGAAAAAGCCACACACACAGAGGGAAAAAGAGAGAGAGAGGGAGAGGGAGAGGGAGAGTGAGCCACAGAGACAGGGACTCGACACGAAACTATAAATGTTAATAACAAGCAACAATGTTACTAGTTCCTCTTCCTCTGGCACTTCCTGTTCGCTGATAGAGGGTGCCTGTGAAGGTATGTCCTGGCAGGCGAAATTCTGTTTCCGGCTTTCTAAAATATATTTTGGGGGATTTAAACAAATAACTTTTAACAAAAGTTGCAACTTTTGACAAAAATGAGCCTGAAGAAATATTATTAAAATAATATAATAAAAGAAACTATTGCCTTGCTTTAGATCGTTTTTAATTCTATTGCAAACAATAAACATTTTTATACTATAAGGAATCTTTTATTTTTTATATATAATTGTCTTTTAAAAGGCTTTCTTGGCTTACCAAAAAAATCTTCAGGAATTTGCAATCTTTTTAAAATAACCCTTACAATATGATAGGAAAAATGATATAATAATAGGAATAAATGCTTTAATTGAATCATTTTTCATATATAATTCAGACAAGAATTTTTTTATTTATTTAAATATCTTTCAATAGCTGTTTTGGGGTTACCTAAAAAATCTTTAGAAATTTTTAAGTCATTTTAAAATCATCATAATTCAGCTTACAGTTTCTGAATTTTAAAATATATTTCAGAAGCTTATATAATATATCGGGTTACCACAAAAATCTCCAGATACTTGAAATCATTTAAAAAATAGCACCTAAAAGTATGCTATGATAAAAATGCATTACAAAAGAAGTTATTTTATTACTTTTAAATATATTTCAGATACTCTAGGGAATTTCCAGCTGCTTTTTTTGAACTTTCCTTATCAGGATTAATTTTTAGAAATGATATACTGGAATATCCTGGAATACTCTTTGATTTTCTGTTCACTTTTCCCCACTATCTCTTCAGAATTTACCTTTCTTTTTGTACAAGGTATAAGCAAAGCCGCTAGACAGTTTTCCCCCGTGGCTCCAGACTTAATTGTTCCACTATATCCTGACTGGCAGGCCCCAGTCGAGTCGAGTCCTTGCCACTCTCATTCTCATTCTCATTCTCATGTCTCTGTCGCTGTGTGTGTGTTGGCTTTGGTTATGTTAGACAAAAAAGTTTTAATGGTATTAGCAGGACAAAAATAACACACACAAACGTTGGTGAGGAGGGAGGAGAAATGAGCGAAGGAAATGGAAAAATCACTTGCTAGCTGGGGGGGAGAGTTTCCCAGAAATTTTTGTTGCAGCACTTAAATCGAAATTATCGTAAATTAATTGTAAAACAGCGGCGGCCAAAAAGAAGGTGACGAAAGTCCCAACCAACAGCCAAGGAATTTTCATGCCAAGTAAGCCAAGTTGGCTGTTAAACGAAAGGGAAAAAGGGCCGGGACTTTGTCAACCTTTGCAGTTTTCTTCTTCTTCTTTTTAGTTTATGAATTTCAAGGTCTCGCCCCCAACTAAACGAAAGGTTACGAGTGTAAAATTAGCTGATAATGCTTGTGGCTCTTGTGCTTGTGCGGCTTTTCTCGAGGATTATGCTATGGCCAGTGGGGGAAATTGTGGGTCAAACTGTAAGGGAAAACTGTAAGGGAAAACTGCACAAAACTATAAAAAACTATACACACAACTTCATACACAAAATACATCCACAATTTGTGTGTGTTTTAAGTGAAGAATTTCAATTTTAATTCGCACTAAAACTGAATTTATTAACCGCACAACAGTGCACACAAATGGCCAGAAATGGCAAAAAATTTGTTGGTAAAAACAAAACAAAAGCAAGACCAATGGAAAATTGAAATAAAAATCTATTTTTCGTTTGTTTACACATTTCCCATGAAATATATATGTTTGACCAGGCCACACACACACATATTTATTTAGATTCTGGCAAAAATAAATGGGAGAAAATTGAATGTTTGAAAAAAATGTGTTGTTTTGCAATTGCAATGCTTGCATAAGGTAGAATTTGCATAAAGAATTTCAATTAAAATTGTAAGGATATTTCCACAAAAGGGTCCTCTTTCTCTCTCTATGCATAAATTACATTTATTGTATCCTTAATTAATTTTAAATGAATTAAATGCTAGAAAGAAATGCCTTATTTTGTATTAGAAAGAAATGCCTTATTTTGTATTAGAAAGTTTGCCTTATTTTGTATCAGAAAGTTCGCCTTATTTTGTATCAGAAAGTTCGCCTTGTTAATCCATGAATCATTTCCTGCTTTTGGATTCTGACATCTGGCAATTAATAGAACCACCTATGAACCCATAAACCTACTAGAAACCCACTAGAATCCTATGAACCTGTGAACTTATGAACCTATGACCAGGGCGTGGACAAGTTGAGCGAAAATTTTCACCCGTCAGGGCATTAATTTCTCCACCAACAACAGCAGCAGCTTGTTTGCCCACCAAATGATAGGGGCTGTGGTGGTGGTGGTGGTGGTGGTGTTCCGCGGCGGGGTTCAGGTTCCTCGGGGGGAATGACCAAGCACGCACGCACACCCCCAACCCCCACACCCCTTCCAGCTCTCCTGGCAAGCTCACTTTTTTTTCCATTCCTTTCCAAGTTTCTAGGAATGTCAGCTCTGATATTTGTCGGCGCTTGTCTGTCATTTCCAATTTGTTGTTCGCGTTCAAGCCCCCGAAACCTCCCCCTCCCTTTGATACACACACACACACACCCCCTCGATCCCCGATTTCCCATTTCCCCGCTTTCCCGCTTTCCTTAGTCTCGACCCTTCATCGCATTGGCAGTTCCGCTGTCATTTAGTAATCGATAAATTTTGTATTTGCCTTCGGTAAATGCTTTTCGTTTAGCTTTGGCCGTGGCCGGCGGCCTGGACGGCGACGAATGCAAATGGTTTTTAGCGCTTCTCCTAAATTTACCAGACTCCGGCAACTGTCGCTGCATTTTCCACACGGAAAACCTTTCACACACACACACATTGGAATGTACAAGATTTACACACAGAAAGAAACACAGATTTCTGCGAATAAAAATCTATTTTAAGTCAATAAATATGAACATAAGAATTTTTTTTAAATTTGTGGAAATTGAAAAACATGCCATAAAATATTAATTAGCTAGTTTTCGATATACTTGAAAGCTTACATTTATTGTATATCGATAAATATCGATATTGGCATTTGAAAAATTGTCTGCACATTGAAAACTTTCAGAATATTTGATGAAAAGTAAAATTTTGAAAAGTTTAATATGTTTTTAGAAACAAAAGCCTATGGAATAATTGATAAATATCGTAGTACGTTTCCCAAGATCGATACCATTTTATATTTTCACTGGAAAGTATGCATAAAATCGATTAATATCGGCAATAGCATTTTATACCATATCCCAAAATCGTAAAGAATATTTATGGTCCCTTAAAAATTATGCTATGAAGTATTAACCTGCTATTTTGTATTATACTTGGAAGCAAAATCTTATTGTGGATCGATTAATATCGATATTAGAATTTTCGCTAATTTTTTGAACTAATTTTTGAAAAAAAGTTGGAAATAACTTTTAAAATGAATTTTGAGCCTTGGCTTTAAATCAAGAATTAAAAAGGTAAAAACTATCTTTTTAAGAGTTTAAAATCCTCAGTATTTCCGAAATAATCAGAGAATCTAAAGAGCACAAGACCATGTGATACCTAGGCTTATTCTGGGCCTCTATGGACCTCTTTAAACTTTTCACAGTGCCTTTCTGTGTTCTGTGCACTGCACTTCCTGGCGAATCAATCAGTCAATCAATCAATCAGAAACGCCGCTCAGCTCCGAGTGTAAGACAAACTGAAAGCTCGCCGAAATGGAACCGCAAGAGTGGAGATTAAACAGGCAACTTTCCGATCCGATCCCCCGTGTGTCTTGTGTGCATAAAACAATAATTTGTGCATAAACCGAGCGAAAGCGAGACGTTTCGAAATGTTTATGGCACCGTGGGGATTCCGGGGTAACCAAGCCATTTTTGTATCCTATATATATATATATATATATTCTATATAGTATATAGTATACATAAATATGGCACCAGTGAGGCAGAGAATGAGAGAGCGCCTGGGGTCGGCCCCCAAAGAGATTCTTGTCATTAGTCTGAATTATTTATTTCTGTGTATTTTGCAGAGTCAAGCCAAAAGCCGGTTTTGTTGTTTATAGCCCAGGGCTTTCAATGTATTTTATATTTTCCGTTTAAGCCATTTAAAGAAGTGTAATTTAGGGGGTTAATTATGGTGCTTACTATTTAAGTTATTTATTTAAATAAATATTTAAGTTGGCAAGCAGTTACTGTGTCCATTTTTCATTCATTTTAATTTTCTATTATGTCAGGTTTTTTTTTTGGTAATTTCTGTCATGGTTAACCCGTTGTCCGCAAAAATCACACAGACTACTCGAGCATAGGATGCTGGGAAAGTACATTAAATCCGCATTATGTGGGCATACCTTTTCCCAGTTTAACCCGTTTTTCCCCTTGCATTTTCCCTGCTTGCTTTTCCAGGCTTTGTTTTATTGCTTTCAAATTAGCGCAGAAACTCAATTAAAGGCAAAGGAAATGGAGTGGCGCCAGGAGCAGGAGCAGGAGGAGGAGGATTGTGGTTTTTAGAGGGGTTTTGTGTATGCGCTTCAACGCGCACTCCACACTCTCGATGTGCATGCAGCTCTCTCTCATTTAATTTAGTTGATTCTAATTTAATAATGAGTTGAATGGGTTTTTCGGGTAGGTTAAAAGCCCCGCCCACCTCAATTGCGGCCATCAGGCATCAGGCATCATCATCATTGTCATTGTATACTCATTGAGCTTATATTAATGATAATGCCAATGAGCATGGCCACAAAATGCGCAAAAATAAAGGAACTAGCAGGGGGATATATATCTATTATATATCTATTATATATCTATTTTATATCTATTATATATCTTTAAAATCCCTTTTAATTTCTGGGATTAAATGTAAATATAATGAGCTAATGGGTAATGGAAAAACCCTAAGCAGCTTCTATTAAAACTTTATAGTTTAAAGTTGATAAGTTTTAGGGAATCTTCTCTTCTTATTGAGTTAGTTAATATATTTCCTGTAGAAAATATCAGCTAGTCTAAAGGTCTCACTTGCAAAAGCCAATGAGTCTCAGGCCTTTTTCCTTTTGCTTCCTAAGTCTCCCCCCGCTTTTGGCTTGCCTTAATTGAGTGGCCAATGGACAGGGCCTCCTCCTTCTTACCTCACCCCCGTACTCTGACCGTGACCTTGCACCACCAGCTCACCAGCTCACCGTCCTCCTCCTCCTCCTCCTCCTCCGCCCTTCGGACAGACAGACAGTTGCTGTATGAGTTAATGCGCTTACATGAACGTCAGCGTCAACGCAAGTGTTTGGCATTGCATTTTAAGCCTGTGCAGCCGGGCAACTGTCACTTAATGGCCACCGAACCGACCAGATATCGCCCAGGCAGCCATCAGCTGTAGGAGATTAGTGCAACACTGGCAACACGAGGCGTATACGTGATGTGCGAGCTACCTACCAACGTATACGTGATGTGATGTGAGGGCGCATAAATCAATAAAAAAGGCCTTTCTCTCTCTCTCCCACCTGGGGCCAAGCATTGTTAACTCAATTTCAACACGGAAGCAATTTCCAAGCTGACTTAACCCACCCACCCGTTGTTGGACCCTCGAATCGTTTGGCTTTTAACTTGGCTTATTAAATGCTGCCACTTGAGCCTGCAAAACTGCAATTTGGCATCTTGCCTGACAGAGAAGTGATAATTGCACGAAGAGGAGAGTCCTTTTCCAGGTGTCAGCAGGTGCTCAGTTGCTGAGGGATAAATATCAATTAGCAGAGATACTTGTTCATTTTTTTTACAATCATGGCTAATTTATTAGGGCCATTTGTAATATGTGGCATTAATATTAATTACTCATTGTGTGTGTGCACTTGTTTCTTGTTGTTGTTTCTCC
Organism: Drosophila truncata; assembly: GCA_008042515.1. Lineage (NCBI taxonomy): Eukaryota > Metazoa > Arthropoda > Insecta > Diptera > Drosophilidae > Drosophila > Drosophila truncata. Next base: position 132,573 of record VNJQ01002971.1, on the reverse strand, counting down.
GCTTTAAATCAAGGGTAATTTATTAGGGCGGACAGGTGGGGGATAGGATATACAGCCGAATTCCATTTGATAATAGATAATGGCGCCCAGGACATGCCACATGGCACATGCCACATGCGGCGCCAGAGTTGATTTCGATTCAATGCGGTTCGATTCGATTCGTTTCGTTTCGATTCAATGCGATTCGATTCGATTTGATGTGATTCACTTTCCGTCGGGTGCGGTTGCGGGCCTTTTGTTTGCTTTTCCAGCAAATGTGCTTCGAGCCAAGCAGAACGAGCGAACGGCGTTGCAATTATGGCTGGCATTACGCAATGGTTACACAAGACTCTCTCGGGCTCAGGGCGAGGACAAGGGGGCGCAGGCTAATTGATTTTGCTGGTAAAATCGGTAATCGTTAATCGGTAATCGGTAATCGAAAACTGGTAGCCAGAAATCGGTAATCGGAAGTGAAAGCTGGTGGATTGGTGAATTGAGCGAGCATTGTAAAACTAAATAAAGAATGAAATACAGAGCTGAGGCAAAAATAATATCCTTCGATTAATTTTTGAACTATCATTAGTTATCGATAATAAATGAAAAGAAAACAAACCCAAAAACATTATTTTAGGAAAAGTTATACGACTATCGATAGTATCATTAGAGATCCGATAAATAATATCAATTCATCGATAACATTTGTTATTTATGTATCGATAACACCTTTGCCAGCCCCCCTTTTTAGCCATGTCCAAGTGAAACGACGCGGAAATATCAAATAAAAATAAATAAAAATGAAAATGAAAGTGAAAATGAGCGAATGGCAGTCGCGGCCACAGCTGAAATCGATCCATGACACAACCAGTGACAAGCAATCCCCCAGTGAATCCAAGTGAATCCGTTGCGTGTGAGGAGCAAAGCTCGCGCCAGGTGGCATGGCCGCCGTTGCCGGCCTTTACGGCCTCGGGGAGGACCGCCAGCACCGCAAGAAGCAGCAGCAACAGCAGCAGCACCAAAAGGAGCAGCTCGAGCAGAAGGAGGAGCAGAAGAAGATCGCCGAGCGGAAGCTTCAGCTGCGAGAGCAGCAGCTCCAGCGTAACTCGCTCGATGGCTACGGGTATGCCTACCTAAAAATCTTAATAAATTCTACATTTTTTATTAAATATATTGATGGTAGGATAATCTAGGATATGATATGATTCAAATATTTCAGCACATACTTTTTATAGGTTATTTACAAACAGATTTCCTTTGCCTTCATTTCGATTTATATTAAATAATCCATCCAAAAAAAGGTTTTATTCTGCCGCAGTGATGATGGCTTCATCGGTTCTAAGCCCTTTCCATGTGGCTAGCCAAATAGGAAATAATAAAATAAATAAATAAGGGCTTAAGGGAGGCTGTGTGTCTGTGTGGCCTAAAGGACTCGTTTATCTACAGCTGGCACAGATCTGCAACACCACCTGCAACACACACACACTCAAAGGACGCCCTCGGAACTCCGCCGCTGCTCTCGAGGGGTGAAAGGCGCCTGGATAAGACGAGAGGCGTGGCGAGGAGTGTAGATATCTGTCCTAAAAGCGCAATAAACGTGACTAAAGTAAACTAAATCAAGAACGAGGCACAAGGAGAACTTTGAGTTGAGTTGAGCTGAGTTGAGCTGAGCATTTCGTGTTGCACTTGACAGCGAGTAAAGGGGATAGAAAAGGGGGTAAGATAAAATAAGAACAAAAAAATAGCAAAAGAAAAGGAAAAAGGAGCAGAAAAAAAAGAAACATAAGCTGGTGTATTCACTGAAAAAAAAAACAACACAAGTTGCTTTATTACAAGTCTTTTAATGATATGAAATATGTATCGGTCCTAAAAATTATCGAACATTTATCGATATAAATTGGTTTTTATTTGTTTTAATAAAATACCAATAAACCCAGAGCACAAGTTGCTTTATATCCACTTTATTACAAGTCTTTTGGTGATATGAAAAATGTATCGGTGCTTAAAAATAATTATCGAACAACTATCGATATAAATTGGTTTTTATTTGTTTTAATAAAATACCAATAAAACCTAGAGCACAAGTTGCTTTATACCCACTTTATTGCAAGTTTTTTGGTGATATAAAATATGTATCGGTGCTAAAAATTATCGAACAATTATCGATATCGATTGGTTTATATTTGTTTTAATAAAATATCAATAAACCCAGAGCAAGGAATTATTTTTATTTATTTTTATAAATACGAAAATGAGTAATATTCAAATTCCTGCTTAAATTTATTTATTTTTAAATGAGTTTAAGATGAATTTCAATGAAATTGCATTGAATTTTCGCTTAGCGATTTCCAAACCGTATTTAAAGTTGCTTTTCTATGTCTTTCTGCATCTGTGCAATTGAGGAAAACAGAAAAACAAAAAAGCATTGAGAAAAATAAATAATAGGAGAAGAAAAACTGAGGCCGGGGCTAGAAAAATGGCAACTTGGAAAATAAAATAAAAAAAAAGTGAAAGCCAAAATGTTATTTTGTTCAAGTTGCAGGGCGCCAGGCAGGCAGGCAGGCAGCCTGTCAACCAGTAACCATTTACTCCTGCCTCCTAACTCCTACCTCCTCCTTTTCCTCCTTTCTACTTCCTTTCTACCTCCTTTCTACCCCCTTTTCCTCCCTCCTACCTCCTCATTTTTCTGTCAGCCGAAAAACAGCCTCCAAAGGCACCCGGAAAAACTTGCTTCACAGAGAAAGAAGAAGGTTGTGGGAGCCACTGAAAAAAGAACTCTTTTGCTGATTTTTCAGTGCTATTTTCTTTTTGTTTTCCTTGATTTCTCTTTTTTTTGTTACTTTTTTATTTCAATATTTTTTTTGTATTTTTTTTTGTATTTTCTTTTTTTTTTTGTTGAAGTTTCTTATTGGACTTTTGTGTGCTGGCGCTTAAACTCGTATTTTATAGAATGATATTTTTGGCTGAATGCCAAACGGCTGTGTTGGGGCTTCGAGGGGTTAAGCGAGGGGGGGGGGGGGG